>JABUQX010044137.1:17500-27500 GCA_015478945.1 Trachelipus rathkii | reverse complement strand
GAAGTTACATTATGTAATGCGTAAATTGCTTGAAATTTAGGGTCCTTTATTTTTGAAAAATTATCTCATACATAAAGGAGCGGTCACGAAACCATTTGGAATTCGAAAAGGAATCAAAGTTCGAGTGGAATTCAAAAATGAGTTTCTGCCCATAATCCAAACCTTAAAATGGTGAAAGAAATCCATACCGTAAAGGAAGTTACATATGTAGAGGCGAAGCTTGAAATTTAGGTCCGTTATTTGAAAATTTCTTCATACATTAAAAGGGAGCGGTCACAGAAACCATTAGAATTCGAAAAGGAAATCAAAGTTCGTAGTGGATTCAAATGGTTTCTTGCCCATAATCCAAACTTGAATGATAAAAGAAATCCATGCCGAAAAAGGAAGGTTGCTATGTCTCTAGCGATGAATCTTCGAACTGTGATAGTTGTGAAAAGATGAAGGCCATAATCCAAAATTAATTAAAATGAAAATTGAAGTTCTATCGATATCGTGTTTCTTTGAGTCATCTTCTTAGGGGTGTTCTGATTGAGGATTTAGGTTATCGTAGTTTTTTTCTTTTTCTTCATTTTTTTGTTTTTCTTTTGGTTTAAGAAGGCGTTGATTTGAAGTTCTGGGTTTTCATTCTCCGGGGTTCCACCCCCATTTATAGGGCATTACTTGTAGTTGGAGAGTTCTGTTTGTGAGCAAGCACCTAATATTAAGAGATGATGTAATTAGAAATCATATTTGAAATGACGCCAGGTGTTTATGTAACATAAGTAAAATATAAATAAAAGTAAAGTAATAAGTCCCGTCTGTTGAGATACTCTCTGTAGGCGAATTGCAAGTCGCAGCCTTTTCCAGTGCGTTTTTCGAACTTGCTTCTGACTCTTCGTTTAGCGGCGAAAATTGGTGATCGAAATTCGAGTCGCAGCCTTTTCCTTGAAGTTTATCGCTCTTGCCGGGAGGATTTCTGAAGAGAGTATCTTGAGTGAGATTTTCTTTTAATTCTTAATATTTTGATCTGACTGATTATCTGACTCTAGAGTATCTCAAAATGACGGGTTTATATAGTATTTCACTTTGACTTATGCTAAAAATTTTGCTCGCGCAATCTTAGCATAAGGTACGAACATAAATTAAAATGTTTACAAAGTATAATGGAGTGCTACATTATATATTATATATTATATATATATTATATATATATATATTATATATATATATATATATATATATATATAATTAATATATATATATATTATATATAATTATAATATAATATATTTATATATATTACCGTTGTCACCACCACTCACGGGCAGAGCCCTATTTAGGGAGGGGGTTTTGCACGCTAAAATTTCACCCGCTATCGTAAATTACGCAGGTGATCACAGACGCAGGCTTTAAAGTGAGTCAGATTAAATTCAGCAGGAAACACAGAAGATGAAAGAGAATTCCACAGAACAGAGGTGGCAGGAAAGAAGGAAGCACCGCAGGAACTAGCCTGGAGTTGCCAATATCAACACAAAACTGATGTGCCGACACAGCCCCCTTTGTGCTACGAGGGCGTCGTAAAGGTGGTGGTACGCAAGTGGTAAGTTCCCTCAAAAACCTGCCACTGCGGTACCTATAGAAAAGAGAGAAAGTACCAACATCGCGCCACAAAGATAGAGGGTCAAGTGAACTGGAAAGTCCAGAACAGTTTATAAGCCTTTTGGCTTTTGACTTGACCCTGTCCAAAAGCAGGGTGAAACCAGAGCCCCCACCCCCAGTATGAGAAAGTACTCCAGTGCAAGGCGTGAGGAGAATCCTGTGTATAGCTGGGTAACTGAAAATTGAGAAGAGGAAAAAAAATCTCGCAGTCTAAACAGAACTCCCAGTTTCAATCGTTGTGATGTGAGGTTCCCAAGACATTTTTTTGTTTATGTTAAGACCAAGGGTGTTTATATTGTCAACAGGAGAGACGAGAGGAACCGTCGAAAGAGATAGGAAAGTTAGAAGTGTTTTAGAGAGGGAGATTTGTAGAAGTTGAGTTTTTAAAGAATTGAATTTCACAGGTTGAGACGACCCCACACGGAAATTCTATCCGATCAGCGAGAATAGAATCGGAAAGATTAGACGAGATTCAATTCTAGAAGTAAAAGAGGGAGCAGAATTGAAATGAGTTGAAGAAATAAGGGTCGAGTCATCGGCATATGAGTGGATAGAGTTAGATGCGCAGGTGAGAGTCATTAATGAAAAGGAAGAATAAAGTAGGAGAGAGCAGAACCTTGAGGAACACCACTATTGACAGAAAAAGAAGAAGTCGCTCCATCAACAACAGCCGATATTGAGCGACTTGAAAGAAAGCTAGACATAAGTAAGCCACAAAGAGAAGGAGGAAAACCCAAAGGGAGGGGGAGCTTGGAGAGCAGTGGACGGCTTGCCCATACCCGGTTCAATTGCTTGGATTATGTTCAAGCCCATATGCAACAAGTTCGATCCGTTAGTTCCTTAAGGGCGGAAACTATAAATCGTTTAAATAGGAAAGTATATCACCAGTAGACCTCGAACGCCCAAAGCCGTACTGGCGATCGGAAAGAAGAGAATGAGATTCCAGATGGTCTAAGAAGTGAGAGTTAAGAAGGGTTTCAAAGATCTTAGATAGAATACAGGTCGAGAGCTTATAGGGCGATTAGTTAGAAGGATCAGATGGCTTCCTTTTTTTGGGAATAGGTTGGACATATGCGGGCTTCCAACACTGAGGGAAAGTGTTAGTATTGAGACATAGAGAATATAGTTGAACGAGGGAGGGGCCAAGTCTCGGAAGCACACTCCCTCAAAACTCGGTGAGGAATGCCATCCGGGGCCCCCAGTCTTCCTAACTCTCATAGATCTCAGGAGCCCATGCACCCGATCAAATGTAATCACATTCAAAGGCATAGGACACCTGAAAGAGGAGAAGGTGGAGGGAGGATGCCAGATCCTCAGGTGAGTTAGAGGAAAATAGGAGGGCAAGAGAATGGCCTTTTTCAGTTGGAGAGTTAGCAACAGAGCCATCAGATCGAATAAGGGGAGGAAGGCAGATTTACAGAAGTTGTTAGAGATATTTTGCGCAGGAGGGCCAGAAAGATATTATCAGTAGGAGAAAACCAATGTGGGATTGTGAACTAGTCCCAGGTAGCTGGGCTAATGAAGACCAGATCACAAATTTATTCCACATTTATTCCTAACTTCAGAAAAATCTCAGACGCGTTACCACTTTCGCTCGATTAGTCTGAAGGCAGCCAATGAATAGTGGAAAAAAACTGGATATAGTATATATATATTATATATATTATATATATTTTATATATTTATATATATATAATATATATATATTATAATTATATATATCTATGAATAGTGGAAATAAACTTGTATATATATATATACCCGATGGGTCTCGTGTGGGCCAGGGTAATTACTATATATATATACAAGGAAATGAAGAATAATTATTTACTCCAAATCTACTGCTATATAGACCGAATGCCCATAAAAAGAACTGAGTTTTTATTTATGATGATTTTGGGGACGAAAAAGTTTTGTCGTGTATTAAATTTAATTGAAATTTATTTTAATATATTTTTACTGAAAATTTACTAAGTTTATTTTTATATGGAAGTCGCTTTAATGTTTGAAATTATAAAATTTTTATTGCGAAGTTATTTCTGAATTTCCGAATGTGTAACCACGTTATCGAACAAATGTAGTATGATTTTTTGATATTGATAAATATATAGACTTTCGAACGTTGACAAAGATGAAAAAAACTCAATCAAATTTCGAAAGTATGAAACAATAATAATAACAATATTTATTTTGATAACGGTAACAATAATAGCCTACTACTAAGACTTTCTATAATTAATACTAATAATAATAATAATAATAATAATAATAATAATAATAATAATAATAATAATAATAATAATAATAATAATAATAATAATAATAATAATAATAATTAATAAAAGAAAAGCAGATATACTAGCTACACTAAATAATGGTGCATAAATAAGTAATTAATAATAATAATAATTATTGTTAATGTAATAATTATGTATAATTACCAACACTAATTTTTGTAGGATAGTTCAATCTCTAGAAAATGCAAAGCATTCTATAAGAAAAGACAAAATGCCAATGTAATGCTTATTTAGCTTCCTAATGTGTCTCGTTTCTGTTCAGAAAACAAGGAATACAGAGAAGAACCTAATAAGCAAATGTCTACTTCTTGGAAACAAATTATTACTACAAGACAGGGGTGAAGCCTTCTGTCTGGGGGATGGTTCTAAATATATTTGCCGGTCCACCACCAATCCGGGGAAATAAAATATACCAAAACACTAGTTACAATTTATCATGCACGGATTTGATGATAATTCGGCATCAAATGTTACACAAAATTCGGAAAACTCGCTATGTTTTAACTAATTAATTTTATTATTTCGCAAAAAAAATTTATGGATGTATATATATATTTGTATATGGATATCATCCATTGATGATTTAAAACCATAAAATATATGATTTATGCTTTATAAATATTTAATTTGAATATTTTCAATAAATACAATCGAAAATTTGCATTTTTGATTTTGTCTCATTTATGAGGTAAATTCTGAGACCACGTGACCAACTATCAGGGTTATTTTTTAATATTTTTGAATAAATATTTATAAGTTTAGATATACCATTCGTCAGATATATATATAGAGATTGATTTTCAATCATAAAACTCAAAGGGGGAAAAGTCTAAAAGATAAATTTATAAGAAGTTTCAGTTTCGAGTATGCTCCCAAAAAAAATCAAATTTTCGCTATGAAAATTTTGGCAATATTTTGATTTATGATTTATTTAATATTTTTAACCTTTTTATTTTCTTCGTTTTTATAATCTAATCTAAGTTTTAATATTGATAAAAAATGATTCATTTTTTAGCGACGATGCAATAATCTTTGATCTACTTTATCTAAGTGAAATTTCCGATTTTAATAATAACGAGATTTTTTCTCTATGAGACATTTATCATAATGAATTTTATTCTTTCAATTTCTACGTTTTGATTACTTTTATTTGACCTTTTATTTTTATTATTCATATTTTTTAATCAAATCTGTGAGTTTGAAATGTTCTAAGTATTCCCCTTATATTAAAATTTCCCAAAATCCTTTATCTTTTCAATTTTCCCTTTTTGCGTTTTTGCTTACTTTTTTGAGTACGACTTTAAAGTTTGTATGTGTAAAAAAATAAACAAAAAATAAATGTACATCACGTTGTATAAAGAAGTGTTTGTAACTATTATACTTTTAAGCTTTCACCGAAAAGAGAGAGAGAATAAAAGATAGATAAAAACCTCGAAGATTCTTTCACCTATCAATAAAACTGGACATCTAAAGTTAAGACGAAGTAAAAGGGTGTTTTGAAAGGTGATTTGCGCAGATATGTGGTTTGGTAATGGAAACCAATCACCACATAACCGTAGGCGAATCAGATCAATTCAAAACTTTGCGGACTGTTCTAACAGAAGTACTTCAACATTATATAGCAACTCGTGGGTCCACTATCAAAAATTGAATCATTCCAAATAGAACAACTCAATCAGAAGAGACTGATTTGATATATAATGTAAAAACACTTATCAAAAATTAATATATATACGAATCAAAAAACTATTGCCTTTTTTTTGCTAACATCTGCAAGGAGAGAAGGGTTGGTCAGATGACCGTTAGTGGGAATCCCTAAGTTGTCCAGAAAGGCGTGATAAATGACATACCTACACAAATTGTCCTAAGATCAACATTTAACGGAAGGAAATTTTCAATGTTTCTGCCCTGGAATTATAAAAAAAAAGATCCAAAAGGGCCCTAAAATTAAACATCGGCAGGTCGCGTCCAAAAATAGCGAAGATGCCTCTAAAAATGATAGGGGAAGCTCGTCTGAAGATAAGCTTCATCAAAAAATATTATGCTACTTTAACTGCATTATAAATGAATCTCGAAGACTTCTGATTAGACTCGGAATGCAAATTAAAAGGACAGAGTCTACTGTTGAAAGAGCAGTGATTAAGAATAATGATCACTCGGTCGCTCTCGTCACTTTTATAGTCCACGGAGAAAGACGCCGATGGGTTGACGATAAGTACTTAATTAAATAAATATCAATTTTAATTATTAATGTTACAATAACAAATTTACTATCAAAAGATAGCAAGTTTAAAACTATATAATAAATAAATAATTTTATTGAACGAACTAATTTAGATTTATTGTAAAAATCATTAGAAGTTTAGAAAAGAAACGTTTGGCACAAACTCTATCACGCGTTGTCACTGATATTTTCAAATCCCATAGAAATTATAATTATTAATGTAATTTTTCAATTAAAGATAATTTATCACTTTTGACAACAATAATATACCGTATTCTCTACAGATCCAATTTGTACAAGAATCAAGTCTCTTAGCACAATTATGAGGCCAAGATATGTTAATACTCGATATAGAAAAAAATGCACGTCAGTATGGGGTCAAACTTGACCTTTCGATTGAAGGAGGTCAATGACACTTATGTAAAATGAAAGATTGGAGTGTTAAGACCGACTTGAAATACTAACCAAGTCTGGCACTCATGGAGCACCTGGTCAACGAAGAGGGGGAAGGAAAACTTTCAATGTGAATTTTTCAATATTTTGAGAAGCCTATTTTGGGAAGTGGTTCAAATATGTCTATAATTACTTAAATACAACTTTGATCAATATAAAATGCTATCAAAATGTAGTTCTATATCTTTAGTATATTGCAGGAAGTTTGAAATCAAACACGTTGTCAAAGAAAGTACATATAAACCGGTTTGATATTGTATTCAGTTTCATTTTTCTCAATTTTTGGAAGGAGGTAAGTTATTTATAATATATATATATATATATATATAATATATATATATATATATATATATATATATTATATATATATTATATATATATATGATATATATAATATATATATATATAATATATAATATATATATAATTATATATAATATATATATATATATATATATATATATATATATATATATATATATATATATATATATATATATATATATATATATATATATATATAAATATATATATATTTTTTATGTTTATAAATATATTATATATATTATATTTATTATATATATATATATATATATTATATATATATATATATTACTTGAATATATATTTTCTTTTTGGTTGAAATAATTGGTACGATAATAGTTTTTGACATGAATAAGAAGAATCCGGTGAAATTTTTAACAAAAAATGAAATGGGGGGGGCTCCAGCCCCTAACCCCATTTTTAGGGGTTACAGGTAACCCAGGGGTCCCAAACTTGGGACTTTTACTATTTATTATTAAATGAATTAATATTGTGAATTTCAAGGGCGTAGCCCAATTATAAGGGATATTTTACTCCTATGAGCTTTATAAAAGTACGGTATTGTAAGAAAATTCTGGTTTAAAATTGCACCGACTCAGAGCAAGTTTTCCATTAATATATTTTAACTTTTATATAAAAGTGATCATTAGGATTATTATTTACAAAATTTTAAGAGGAAATAGCGATGACTAATGCATTCACAATTCCCTTGATCACGATTGCAAGTCAACCACTCGCGAATCCAGTCATCAAAACCCAAAAGGAAAACTGGCCACAAGTGGCGAATGAAGTAATTTAAAATAAATTACGACAACCAAGGAGGTTAGCGCACTTTCGTTTGATGAAAGCCCGCTTTGCTCGTCGAAGAGTATCCCTGCAACGATTTCTAGCTGAATGAAAATTAGCGAGAGTGATAGGAGAATGAGAATTTTTCCACTCCCGATAAGCGCTGTCTCTAGTCTGAATGACCAGAGAACAGGCACGATTGAACCATGGATTATGAGGAGAGAAAGATTTAGTCGAGAGGAATGAACCTGCTTTATCCGTCACGATTAAACTCCCCCTTAGTGACAGAGCGAAGCGTCATCAGAGTCAAGCAGTTCATTCCCATTATAGTTAACGTAGAAGCGCGCAGCCTCCCCAATCCCCCGATCAAAGTTGCCAGAAAAAACGCATAGGGCAGGATGGAGCTGTTGGAGAGCAAGTATTAAAGTTAAGAGTTATAATTTTGTGTGCAAAGGTAGTGTATTTATAGAGAGATGGACTAGTGGTGAAACATAGGTCAAGTGTGTTCAAGAATTGGTTGGGACGATCCGGAATGTGTGTAGGTTCTTTGATTAGTTGCTCCAAATCGTTGAGAATGCTGAATGATTCGGCCTCCTCCCCACCGAAATGTATTATATATATATATATATATATATATATATATATATATATATTATATATATATAAAATATTATATATATATATATAATAATATATACTATATATATAATATATATATATATATATATATTTATAATCCTTTGTTGGTAGTGAAAAGACAGAGTGGAAACGAAACCAGCTGGATAGATCCAAATATCGTTTTCTATTATTTTCTTAGGAAGTAGAAAAAACAGAAAAGAAGTAGAAAAACATATTAGGTTTTTGAGGTATTCAAAAAAACCATATTTTCTCCATTTCAGTTGTAAAAAAAAAAAAAAAAAAAAAAAGAGAGGAGAGAGGAGAGGGTGAGAGAGAAGAGAGAGAGAAGAGAGAGAGAGAAGAGAGAGAGAGAGAGAGAGAGAGAGAGAGAGAGAGAGAGAGAGAGAGAGAGAGAGAGAGAGAGGTTCGTTGTTCCAAGACCATACTTCTTCTACCATCAATTCTTTGAGGAGTGAGAAGGAGTTTTTTTTATAAATGGGCAAAATGCAAAATTAATAATGGGTGATTCCATTAGCGTAAGAATATATTAGTACAACCCACCATCCTTGGTCTAACATTCGATACACACATGATATTTTCCCATCACATAAACAACATTTCCTCTAGAGCCATACATAAATTAATGGAGATGAAAGCATTAACTGGAGCAAATTTTGGTCAAAACAAGAAGTCCCTTACCGTAGTTTGAAGACAATACCTTCGCCCTATCTTAAACTATGCATCACCTTCCTGGGCTCATAAAATATCTGTGTCCAACACCCAAAAACTAGAGGTCGTTCAAAA
This sequence comes from Trachelipus rathkii, assembly GCA_015478945.1. NCBI lineage: Eukaryota > Metazoa > Arthropoda > Malacostraca > Isopoda > Trachelipodidae > Trachelipus > Trachelipus rathkii. The sequence continues at coordinate 18,356 of JABUQX010044137.1, read as the reverse complement.
CAAAGCTCTAAGAATAATAACAGGTTGTCTCCCATCTACTTCCATCTACCACATACAAACAGAAACAAAAAAATTCTTACAATAAAAAACATCACACCAGCCATGTACTCTTCCAACGTATACAACTCGCTTCTTACCCCCCCCCCCCCCCCACAGACAAGTCCTATATCAAACACATTCACACTTAATTGACACAAAGAACGATCTCTGAATACCCGAACAACACAATGCTTCAAGCAAGTCCACCAAAAACATCTCCCATGGAATAATCCATAGACCATCTAACCAGAGTTATGTTGTTCCATCTTCTCTCTGAGTACATCCCTCCTCTTCAGAAATATAAGCAAAGATTTCATAATGATTCCTTTCTCCACTGTCAAAGATATCCCTTCCAGACAAATGACAACACAGGACACCTTTTGCTAAACTGCCTGGATTTAGCGAACAACACACGTAACATTGATTCACTTACTCTGACAGATATGTGGGCCCGCCCTGCTGCGACAAAGTAGAAAATCGGCAAATAGATATTTTCCTCACATCAACTTTCTCTTCTGAATAAAAATTAATTTTAACGCTTATCATTCAAGGATGTTTTATTTCTTTTCACATAGGTTTCAACGAAAGAGGAGCACATTTGAAGTTGTGGCCAGGTTTGTGAAACATCCCACATTTGTTATGATTTTGTCTTCCAGCAGTTGCAAAGATACTAGCCCACTCTATATGATAAATGGTACACTGCTCCAAGACCAATACATAGATATTCTGAAAAACTTCTGCCTAAGCTAAAAATATGGTTTCCAAATAAGGATTCGTTTTCATATATGCAAGACTGAGCGATTCGTCATCTGGCTCG
>JABUQX010044137.1:10000-15000 GCA_015478945.1 Trachelipus rathkii | reverse complement strand
CAAGGATGACAAAAACACTCATGCTGGAGATAAATAGATTTCAAACTACTAGCAAACGATTGACGCATGTGGAATAAGAAACTTTTCCTAAAACCGCTAGATACAAAACAAATAATTCTTGAACACGTGGTTTATAGAGGGTTAAAAGATAAATTTAGGATGCCTAATGTTGCATGAAATTGCTGCATTAAGGGAGAAAGATCACCAGCCAATAAAAAAAATGATGGTATTGCTTGTCTGTTTCTGAGAACAACAGACACGACGACTACCACTCTGCTTAGCGGATACATTCATGCTGATCAGATGACGTTCTTTTGGCTTCTAGTGCTGATGTTTAGAGGTGTCAAAAAAGGAGTTACTACTATCATTGAGCCTATAATCACACTTGGGAAAGGCTCGGATCATAAAGCTACTCTCTGCTTTCTGGGCGTGATAAATGTAAAAGGTTTTCCACAGTCTTGCAGAAGTCAGCTAGGGCAATTCTTAGCATGCACCTTCATACAAGTTGTAGCTCAGTAAGCGCTCCTTTCAGTGGTGCAGATCTCATTAACGACGAAAAAAGAAAAGGAAACTCTCCCCTGATAGGTCTTCTCAGAAGCAGTTTGTTTTTGAAGCATTAAGTTGAGAATTTAATTAATTAGCATTAATATATATATATATATAATGATTATATATATAGTAATAATATTATATATACTATATATATATAATATATATATATATATATATATATATATATATATATATATATATATATATATATATTATATATATAGATAGTATATATATATATATAACCTTTTTCCAAATGGAGTGAGGCTTGGAAAGAGAGTTGGTGGGATGCCAAAAGAGTTTGGTCCCGAGCGTCCTGCACTCTGATAGCAGGTATATTAGTTAGTAATAGTATATATATATATAATATATATATATATATAATATATATATATATGTATATATATATATATATTAATACTATAGTATGATATATATATATAATATATATATATATATTATATATATATATATATATATATATATATAACCTTTTTCCAAAGGGTGGAGTCTTGGAAAGAGGTTGGTGGATGCAAAGAGTTTGGTACCGAGCGTTCCTTGCACCTCTTATAGGCAGGTATATATATATAGTATATATATATATATATATATATTATATAATATATTATATAATTATAGTATATATATATAATTAAATTTTAAAATTTTTTAATATAAAATATAATATATTTATTAAATTTTTATATTTATAAGTTTATTAAAATTCTTTTAACCCAAAACTTCTAAATACGTTTGCACAAGAGTACTAAAGAATTGATATGCCTTTAATTATATTTTTGCTTTACATTAAAACTTGGTTAACTAACCCTACCCAAAAACTCAGCAAACGAATTTATTAAAATTTGACATTGCGATAAAAACGATAATGTTCGAACATAAGCTCCGCCCTTCTTTCCTAGTACTTTCCTGTACAATATCATTAAAGGTTAAAGTAGGAAGAGGGAGCAACCCAGCTCTCGCACGAATTTCGTTTATGAGCGTTAATGCTTTACATTCTGTTTATTGTCATATTTTAGCTCACCGTCTTTGTTTATTGAATTCCCTGAATTTTATAGATATATGCTTCATAATTTTTTCTTTATATTATATTGTGGGGCAGAGGAGATTGGTTGCATATTTTGAATATCTATTGTATGATTCCGGGTTGATCTGTGTGTTACCAACGCTGAATTAATTCTGCCAGATAGCAAATCTTGTTTGTGTTGCTCTCGACGCCTTTCAAAATCATTTGTCTCGCCATATATGAGATCAGAACAGTTGTAAAAACACAAGGGACACGGTAAAACCACAGGGGCCTGTTTTTAGTATCGCGATTTTCAGGGACAAAGGCAGCTTTTTTAGCGTGAAATGATTGGGATAGGAACAATATTAACATTTTATGTGATAACTTTTTTTCGGAACTTGAAGCATATGGCGCAATTGCATATTGTAAGTTTTCTCTTGTGTTAACTCCTGAATAAAACTTCAATTTGGCTTTGTGAAAAAGCTGTTTATTGATACAGTGAATAGATATTTTAAATTTATTAAATGTATTAAATATAAAGTCGGTTTCAGCTCTCAATGACTGAGGAGGGCATAGACTAAACGCGTCGAAGATATATATATATTATTATAAAGCCCAATATAGATCAACCCGGAATCATACAATAGATATTCAAATATTGCAACCGTAATGCCCACAAATCAATAAAAGTATAAATTGCTATATCATAAAAAAATTCACGGGAACTCCAAGTAAACAAGGACGGTTTGAGCTAAGAAATAGGACGTTGCATGGTCAGTTGAGATATAGATAGGTATCGTCAACGGAAAAATAAAAAAAAATACATCCAACTAAAAAAAATTTTATTCTTTGCTTAATGATTTTATGGAATGAACGCTTTACTCTTGGAACAAGGTCTGAAATGAGGTGTAAAGAACAGCAACGAAAGCTGAGTGGCCGTCATGGGCATTATATTAATTGATTATATAGCAATTGTCAATTAATTTAAATTATTTTTGAAATATTTTAAATGTTTTAATTAAAAAGTTTTAATGTATAGTTGAATTAATTAAAGGGCAATCAAACCTTAGTATATATATATACTACTATAGTATAATATTATATCATATATATACTAATATCATATATATAACTATATATATATACTATATACACTATGATATATATATAGATTATAATATAATATATAATATTTATAGATATATATATATGAACGTACCTGTGGCTAATGAACTCCTACAAAACTTACCTATCGCTCTCACCATCCGCAATCGACGGAATTAGTGAATTTCTAACTATCCGCTATCCGCGGCATAGTGAAAAACCTCACTATCCGCTACACCCTCTCCAATATATATATATATATTTATATATATATATATAATTATATATATATATATTATATATATATATATATAATATATATATATATATATTATATATAGTATAATATATATATTTATATATAATATTGTCTGCCAACTTATTAGAACTTATTTATATATATATATATATATATATATATATATATATATTATATATATATATATATATATATATATATACATAATAATATATATATATATATATATATATATATTTTATATATATATATACTAATATATATAATATTCCTCACCCACCTTCTTATCCGCCCAAGACTGGATAAGGTGGTGTCGAATAGCACACGGAACAGAAAAGTAGTAGAAGAAGGAATGACGGCAAGTTGAAAGAAAGCCCAGGCCTTTACCGCCCCCTCTGTACCACTAATTAGTAAGAACTCGTCGCAGTCAAAAGGAATACCACTAGAGTTCACGGGGACCCGACGGACTTCACCTATGGCATCTCGTCAATGTAGGGTTCATCCTTGGCAGGGGCCCACAACCAATACACCCCTCAAAACCCCTCCAATCATCCCTATTATAGCACCTTTCTTCTCACCTCTGCAAAATTTTCTTTCCTTCAGACATTCCTTACTGACTCATCGGCTTTCCTTCGATCTCCAGCTGCGATTTCCCAGCCACATCACCACTTAACATCATTTAACCAACTGAACTTAATCCATTCATCCTTCCAGATGCACCCAACCATTCAAGTACTTAGTCATTTATTCTGGCTCATTAATCCTCTCTTTCCACCACACATCTCTAAATTGCGTTCATTCCTCATTTTATCAATTCTTCTCACAACCTAACACGCATTATATATTATATATATATATATATGTATATATATTATAATATATTATTATAATTATATATATTTATATATATTATATATATATATATATATATAGGAGGTAATATATATATTATATATTATATATATATATATATATATATATATATATATATATATACGCGCTGTATGTAAATTAGTGTATAGCCTAATCTGAATATCTTTATGAGTTTTTTTTCTCCGTATGAACTTTCCTCATTAAGAAAAAGTTCAATCAAAAAGACTAATGAACTGAATACTTTAATATCTTTCCTTAAACTTTCTTCCTAGATTTCCATTTACTAAAATCGATTCACATAAAAAAGAAAAAAAAAGAGAGAAATTATATATTATTAAATTTTAAATAAAAATAAAAATATATAAAATATGAAATTTGATACGAAACTTAAATTATTTTTTTATTTTATTTTTAATTTTTTATTTTTTTTTGTGATTTGTAAGATCTTTTTTTTTTCTTTTTTCCTTTTTGTCGATAATTTTTAATTTCTGTGATCATCAAATTTTAATGTAATTTGTATCATTTTTGAATAATGAAAATTCAAATGAAAAATCTGAAAGCGTACTCAGATATTATATAGTAATATATAGTATATTATATAATAATATATATATATTAATAATATATATATAGATATTAATATATATATATATATATATATATATATATATAAATATTTATATATATACTTATATAATATATAATTTTTTGTTTTCTTTTCTTTCTTTTCTTCCTCTTTGCCCCAGCTGGGGAAGGTGCGTGACATGCATCGAAAAGAAAAGCAGTAGGGAAAAATATGACAAAAGCTCGAAAGGATAACCCACGCCTTACCCCCTCTAGTACCATAAATTAGTGGAGAACTCGTCATCAGACAGAAAATCTCACCCAGTAGCTTCATGGGACGACGACCGGACCCTCAATATGGTAACATCGTCAAATGTAAGGTTCATCCCCTGGCCCAGGTGGGCCACAACCATGCCGCCATACAAAAAACCCGCCATTCATCTTATATGACCTTTATCTCGCTCTGCCAAATCAACATTTCTCTCCTTTCAGACATTCGTTTACCGACTCAATACACTTTTTCTTTGGATCTCCCAAGCCGTCGGTTCCCAACACATCGCCACCTATACATCCGCTTAACCAACTGACTATCTATTTTCATTCTTTCCATCAATGACCAAACCA
>JABUQX010044137.1:0-5000 GCA_015478945.1 Trachelipus rathkii | reverse complement strand
TTTGTGAGTGCAAGTTTTGAGTGCGCTAGGTCTTACATGAGGTATGCGTTACTGTGTTAATGTGTATAGTGAGACTCTATGGCTGAATAAGAGTTTAGATCTAAAGTTACAATGTGTTCAGATGACAATCTTAGGGGTGTGTTAAGTGAAGAAAGGAGTAAGTGAACGAGAATAAATGAAAATACACGAGATGGTTTGGTCATATGGAAAGAAAGAATGGATGAAATTGAGTTCCTAAGTGGATGTATTATGGTGAGTGTTGGTAGAAAGCGCTGGAAGAGCAAAGAAAAAAGTGGATTGAGTCAATAAAGGAATGCCTGTAGGAGAGGATTCTGAGTTTGGCAGAGGGCGCGAAGGAAGTTGCATAAAGGAAGTATGGTTGTGACCCACCTGGCCAGGGATAGATGCTATAGTGAGGATCCTTCGCGGTACCGTCAAGCTTTAGGGTGGATTTTCTCGACTGCGACGAGTTCTCACTAAAGATATAAAGGGGCGGTAGGTTTGGGCTTTCTTTTGACTTGCGTCATGCTTCTACTACTTTTCTTTTCCAGTGCATGCCCACGCACCTTACTCCCAGTCTGGGAGAAAAGTTGGGTGTTGCTGTTTTTTTTGGGGGGGGATTGGGGGGGGGGGGGGGATTTTGTTGATGATGATGATGAATATAATATATATATATATATATATATATATATAGTATATATATAATATATAATATATATATATATATATATATATATATATATATATATAATATATATATATTATATATATATAAATATAATAATATATATAATAATTTATAAAATATTTAATATATATTTATAGTAATATATATATAATATATATATATATATATATATATATTATATATATAATATAATATATATAGATATATATATATATATATATTATAATTAATTATAAAATAAATATATATATATTATATATATCGTAGCTTATACAATTTATAGAAATATTCTTTCAACAATATTTTTCCTTATATATTCCGTTTTTTCACAAACCTTTTATTATTGTTATTAATAATAATATTTGTTGAAACTTTTGACTTTCTGACATAATAATTGAATTGATATTTATATCACAATATTTTTCAGGCGATTGTCCACAATTTCGGCGAAGTATTTGTGTAAAAAGGACAACGATGGAGATACGTAAGTAAAGATTGTCATTAGTATTTTGTTGGTTTAAATCTGTTGAATATCGTTGGTCCAATGCATAACCACGAATGTGGAAATTTGTAGTTTATAATAATCAGTAGAGTGATCCGACACCACATAAAACCTGCATGTGCATTAACGCCTAATGCTCGATAAGCGAATTGTAATGATAGTAATATCATGATTAATTTATAACAGGAATGAGAGTTCAAAATCCAAATATAAAAAGGACTAATTCTCTTTCTTTCTTTATCCTCCCCCAAAGATCCTCACAAATTGGGGGTGGGGTGCGCAGTCAGAAAAATCTGTCCTAGAGCTTCACGGGACCGTGATGGACCCTCACTATGGGCATCTCGTCAATGTAGGGTTAATCCCCTGCTGGCCCAGGTGGGCCACAACCATACCCCATCACAATACCCCGCCATTCGCCTCCTATTATGGACCTTCTTCTCGCCTCTTGCCAAACCACATTCCTCTCCTCAGGCATTCCTTTACTGAACTCAATCCACTTTTTCTTCGGTCTCCCAGTTGTAGATTCCCAACGCACTCACCACTGTACATCCGCTTAAAAAGCCGACTATCATCCATCATCTCCACATGACCAAACAATCTCAATGCATTTTCGTTTATTCTCTCATTTGCTCCTTTCTTTACACCGCCCAACTCCCTAGTGCGTTCATTTCTCATTTTATCAATTCTTCTCTCACCTAACACGCCCCTAAAGATTGTTCGTTTGAAAACATAGCCTACTTTAGATCTATACCTCTAATTTCAGACCAGTTTCACTCTACTATACATTAATACAGGTAACAACATACCCTCTACCAAACTCTCATTCCTCTCCTTCAGGCATTCCTTTACTGACTCAATCCACTTTTTCTCAGTTCTCCCCCCGGCATTCCCAGCACACTCACCACTATACATCTGTTTAACCAACCGACTATCATCCATCCTTTCCATATGACAACCATCTTCAATGTACTCTCGTTATTCTCTTATTTACGGCTTTTCTTTACACTACACAAAGTCTAAGCGTTCATCCTCATTTTACCAATTCTTCTCACACCTAACACACTATTAAGATTGTCCACCGTGAACACATTGTACTTTAAGTCCAATATTAATATATTAAGGAAACACTATTTCTTGGAATTTTTTTAGCAGCTTATTGGCCTTTTGAATTTCCTTTTTTGAAAATGATATTTTATAATATTTCTTGTTGGTACCGTATAATATTAGGCTTTGACAAAACAAATTATATTTTCAAATTGTACCCAACATGTATCAACAACGTATATTGAGAAATACTAAACATTTGAATTTATCTTATGTAGAAAATTCATTTTTGCATCTTCATCTTCTGTGGATATATCTTCAACAAATCATACATAGCTCATTTTCCTACAAACATGCTATTTACTTTCCATTAATGTTTTTTAAATCAGTGGTTTATTACCTTTATCCAATAAATTTCTATTGAAAACTTTCCTCTCTCTAACTGTGACAAATTGAAACTCCTTGAAAATGACTGAATTAGATTTGATACACCAAAATACTATTTGTACATTGATTTTGTGAAACCCTTGAGTTCCTTTCTTATTTAAAGCTTTACTAAAGCGATGTTTCCAAAAAAGCTTCTTCAAAATTCTTCAGAAGTATAAAAGAATTTTAATATAAGAAAACTTGCTTTCAAAAGATATGAATCAATTTTTTGCTGTCAGAATATGTTGAGCTGATATGCTTTGTGGGTTTGCTTTAGATGCAGTCCTTTTTACCATCCCACCAATGCCGTCACATGCATTTTTTCCATGCCTAGTTGCAAAAAGTTTCATTCTGCTACTATGACATAAAAGTTTCATGATGAAGAAAAGTTTCATGATAACATAGGTTAATAAAATTGTATTTGGTTTTATATTGGGCTTCCGATCCATCTATAAATTAAATGTTTACGGTAATTACTCTAGCCCTTTGCAATGTAGTGATGTTTTGTTAAGTTTCTAACTTTGACAATTTATCAATAAATTAATCAACTGTTAGTGAAAGACTTTCTAATCTTGATCGATCAGTTTGTGTTTTTTTGTTTGCAGCTGATATTTTCCCTACTCAGGTTCAAGTTTCCATTTGAGGAATGTGGAAATACCATTTATGCCAGGGTAATGACGACAGTGGTGTAGCATGCACTGTTTGGTATTCATGTTACACACATTTATCCATTAGTAGTTTTGTATATATCTTTATTTCCAGTGATAGATATAAGTTTTGGATTTTGGTGGTAAGTACATACACACATGAAATGGGTTCCACTTGCTCCAGCTAGGATGCAGTATTTTGGTCTCAAACTGGCAAATGAGGAAAAGCCTGCTTTGGGAGACCCTTGGACCTCTTCCCTTTATAGTTCGTAAATTTCTTTTTTAAAGTTTTCAAGCAATTGCCTTTTTTACATATGTTTTTTTTTTTTTTTTTTCCCATTTTTTTCCCTTTTACTTAGGAAATCGAGATTGTCCAGGACACATCCTGCTAATTTCATCAGATTGATAAAAGCTTTACACTTCAGTTATTATATCTTAAGTTATAACTTTATCCTTACTTATTTTAGGTGTTTCTGGAAGAATCCCATATAAATAACTTTCTGGATTTGTTCACCACATAACGTGTTGTATTGAAGTATTGCACTGTTTTCATAATGGTTAGAGCTGGCAAAGTTAAGATTTGCATTTTATCCCAATCAAACACCATGCTCCAATTTTACATCATAATGGTACGGGCCAAACTAGCTTATGGTTGTGCCATCTTTGAGTATTTCTTCCAGTCGCCTTAACCCAATTCACACCGAAGGTCTGAGTAGAGTATAGCCACAGGAGTATTTCGTTTGTCACCGAAGGAAAACCTCGAGACAGGGACGATGCCCCTTTCCCTGCAGAGGGAACAGCTCATGTGGTCCTTGTTCCTCCGTATTCGGGTTCCTACTTCATCGGCCTTGCCCTCTCTGATAGAGCGAGTTCATCACAATCCTTCTTATTGGGTTGTCATTTCCATCTTCACTTTCCTCGACCTTCCTCAGCGAGCAGTCGTGCAATATGATTTCAACTCTACCTGCTCAAAGTGTGTTTATCCACCTCCTGCTGTTTGCATTTAGATTTAATCATTAACAAAGGCAGAGACATACCGGTATAGTTGAGGGATTCCTTTATGTACCATGAGTAAATCCATAGCGACTCGATATCATTTTACACTGATGGTTCCAAGACAGAAGGAGAGGTGGGGGCATCGGCTGTGTTTCCGGACATCACTGTATCCCACACCTTTCCACCTTATTCGTCTATTTCCTCGTTTGAGCCGATATCGGTTAACAGAATCAGTACCACCACACTAGAGGGTAACTAAGCCATCTTTTCTGATTCTAGAAGTGCTCTCGAGGTGTTGCTTGACTGATCGACAAGAAACCATTTGGTGTCTTTCATTCAAAGGTCCCTTTGCTAGTTGCATATGAAGAAATAAAGTATTTCGTTCTGTTGGGTCCCTTCCCATGGTTTTCCTGGAAACAAACAAGCCGATAGGAAGGTCAAACAAGTTGCAACGCACAGGATGTCAAATGCATAGTACCTTCCTCCTGCTATACGTCTGGGACACATCTCTGCTACGAATTTTTATATCGCTGTACGTCAGTTTTTCTTTTCTGGCTGCTAAACATGTTGGGCAGAGGATACTCGTGGCGCTAATCTACGGAACGTCAGACCCATCATTGGACGGAGGTCATCTTGTAGAAAGAGTCTCCTCCTGGAGATGGTCCTGGATTTATTGTCATACCAACCTCGCCCATGG
>JABUQX010044136.1:30000-32500 GCA_015478945.1 Trachelipus rathkii | reverse complement strand
TAATTTGAAGTTAAAATCAAGCATATGTTTTGTACATTGTCCGTCTGATGGTAATGTGAAGGAGTGTTGATTTTCTGAACTGGGGAATACATCTTTGATGGGGTTGATAGGCTTCAGATCGATGTTTGGTGACCTAAATGGTTGTATAGTGAGCAAAAAAAGGAGTGAAAAGGTGGATTTGGGATCCAGGGAAAATGAGAATAAATAAGGAAATATAATTCTGTAGGAGAGAGATATGTGTATAATACTTTCTTTAAACACAAGAGTACTCATAAGTATACTAGAGTGTAAGTAGAGATTGTATCGAAGTGAAAAATATGATTGATCTTGGTGAAGAATGAGATGCTGAAGTATGTGTTTGATGTTAAATCAGGAGTTAGGAATGGGATTATCAGATCCTTATGTTGTTTTATTAATAAGTAAGTGGGGCTGGGGAGGAGAGGAAGTATAAGGAAGACGGGGTAAATTAAGAGGAGAAGTTAAGTGAACAATGGTAATAAGATAAGTCTTTAATGCGCTCGCAAGTAATCTGTGAATGAACAGAGGAAACGAGCAAATCTACAATGCAAATGAATGAAGCAGTTGTTAGTAGTGCAAAGAAGAATTGTGGAGGATATGCTAAAGTAGAAAGTAATAAAATAACAGGGAGTGTGGAATGGAAGAGTTGATGTAAGGTGGTAAAGTTTAAAAGAAATTGTTGAATTACAAAGCCAATGATGAGGTTTCAAAAGAAGATGTTTAGAATAGGAGGAAAAAGGAAATACTTAAAGATGCATACAAGAGAAAAAAGACGTTAAAATAAACAGTTTGAAGAGGACGAAGGGCCTTAAAGAATAGGAAGCTTCTTCTGGAAGGAACGCGAAAGGTTAAGATGAATAAGGGGAATCTGCTTAGATAATGAATAATGGTTCGAAGCTGCATGAAACTGGATCATCACGTTGAAGATTCCAGCAGAAATCTGCAAACATTGCAGGATGAAGAGGTATCTGGAAGTTTGAGTGGCTTATGGTGCAAGAAAGATTATTTTGGGGATGCGTCAATATTAAGGAAGAGTAATGGGTAGATAGAAAGCTGAAGAATGGTAAATCTGCAGATATAAATAAATATGTGAAAAGATCCAAAATACGGTGGCGAGATGTGATGAAGATTTGGGATTGTGAAACACAAGCGTTTATGGAGGGGCATAGTTCCAAGGATTGAAGGAAGCGTAAATAGACCTTATTAAGGTGAAGTGGTAATGGTAATGTAGAATTATAGGAAATTAGTTTAGAGTTGTAGGGAAGAAAATATGCTTATTTTGCGTCCAAAGTTGTCTGACTGAAGGAATGATTGCTGAAGAACAAGGTATATTTAGAAGTGGGTTTGATTGTGGATTTCAATCTTTACATTTAACAAATGATTGAGAAAATAGAAGGAAGAAAATAAATTAATTTAGGTTTTATGGATTTGCAACACTAGTGATAGGATAATAGGGAAGCTCTATGGATGGTGTTAGTCATTTGGTGGTAAGCTTCGAATGGAATCAAAAGCATGTTATGATATTGAAGCGTATGTAAGAATAAATGAGTCGAAAGTGATTGGCTGTTATGTCTCTTTGGTAATTCAATTTGTATATGATGGGGATGAAAGAATAAGGTGGGGTGTTAGAGGTGGGGTTAGAAGATGATGGAAATGAAAGAGTGTGAGGTGCTCCTACCATTATGCGGAATATTTGGTTTTTGTTGTGCTAATCGAAGAAGTTTATAGACATGGAGAGAAATTTGGCAGGACGTTAAAAGGAGGGTTGAAGTAATCGATAATTGAGAAGGGTTAGTTATGATGTGAGTCTGAGACATCCTCGAGGAGTACGTAATGTCATCAGTTGAAAAAGTTTTTGAGTTAAATACTTAGGATATATGTTGGATAAAAAGGAAACGTATGATGCAGAGTGTAGTAATAAGTTTCGGATGGCCATAGGCTGTACAATTAAATCTTTGAGTGAATGTAAACGGACTAATTTATGAGCGCTGTTCTACGTGAGAAGTATGTTTACCTGTTTATGCATATAGTGAGACTTATGTCCTCGAATAAGAGGTAATAGATCGAAAGTAAATATATGTTCAGAAAACACAATCATTAGGGCCTGTGGGTGAAAAAATGATAAAATGAGAAGAACATTAATTATTGGTGAGGATAGTATATGAACGAGAATAAATGAATGTACGCTGAGATGGTTTGGTCATTGAAAGAGGATGAATTAGCGGTAGGTTAAGCGGATGTATAGTGGTGAGTTTCGTGGACGGCTGGGAGACCAAGAAAAAGTGGATGAGGCCAGCAAAAGGAATGCCTTGAGAGAGAGAAATGAGTTTCGCAGAGCGAAAGAAAGCACTAGGTAGTGAATGGCGATGTTATGAGGGTATGGTGTGCCCAGCTTGAACAAGGGATGAACCAAGTAGAAAGGTGGATTTTTGACTGCGACGATCTCATTAACAAGGAATAAAGGGCGTAAGGCTGGCTTCTT
>JABUQX010044136.1:20000-25000 GCA_015478945.1 Trachelipus rathkii | reverse complement strand
AATTTTCTCATTTTTCATTTTTTCTCCTACTGACTTTCATGATTTGGTTATTACTGTTTATTCTTTAATATGACTGTATCTTATAATTGGCGATACACTAACGGAGAAATACTGTAAATACAAAGCAATTCAGAACTCTATATTTTAAAAATAATTCCTGTCATATGATCAGAACTTGTTAAATTCTAGTATACGATTATAAACTCAGATATCTTAAATCTATTATTATTGTATTTAATAACATTATGGTTATTTTAATAGCATATTGAAAGCTACATTGACCCCTATTTTTTTCGCATTAGATATAATAATCTATAATAATACCCTATATTAAAATATATTTTATTTAGATATATAATATAAATAATAATTATATAGATAATAATAATAATAACTAATAATAATAATAATAATTAATAATAATAATAATAACTAATAATGATATTAATAATATAAAGGAATAATAATATATAATTATCATAAAAAAAAATATAGAATTAATAATAATAATTAATAATAATAATAATGTAATAATATATATATAATATGATATAAATAATATAATAATAATACATAAATAATAACTAATAATATAACTTAATAATAATAATATAAATAATAATAAATTCAAAATAATATTCAATAAATCATAATAATAAATAATAATAATCAATACATAATAATAATAAAAATAATAATATCAATATAATACCATAATTATTTATATATAGAAATAATAATCAGAATGAGAATTATTAGTAATTATCAAAAATAAGATAATAATAGTAATAATAATAATATATAAAATAATAAGATAGAGTGATAATAATAATAAGAATGAATAATAATAATAATAATATAATATAATATATATTAATGAAAAAAAAATGTTAATAATAATAATAATAATATATATAAAACATAAAACATATAATAATAATATTTCAATATTAACATATATAATAATAATACAAGAGAATAATAAAATAATAATATAATAATCACTACCATGAGCTACCAGAGAGTGATTAAATACGACTCTCCACTGTCTCCTTATCCAAATAGCGCCCATTAATGAAAATAGCAATATATAGCGCCTAATCTAATAATATCAATAAATTCATATAAAATCTATCCCAACTACCCGTACTAGTCTGACTATTACTACTGAATACTACTACTACATACTACTAACACTAATAATAATAATAATAATTTTTATAATAGCTAATAATAAATAATAATAAATAATAAAATAATATAATAATAATAATACTAATAATAGATAAAATGAAAATAAATATAACTAATTAAATAATTAATGTATAATGTATATAATATTCATCAAGTAAAAACTACTGAGAAAAAAGTTTTAAAAGTTTTATTTAACTCTGTATGTGTCGATAATTCTGTTTATTTTCTTCTAAGCCAACTCCAACGCACTATACACACACAGTTCACTACATGCAAGAACACCTACACTACCACACACCACAATCATACATACACTTTGTGTACCCTCCCTACACACGTAAAATCATAGATATTGGTAATTTAATGATATAGAAATCAATTTTCAATATATATATATACATTATATATATATTATAGTGGTACTATATAATTACTTATAGTATATTACCTATATATATATCAAATATACTAATATATATATATATATATATAAATATAATATTATAAATATATATAATTATATTTTATAGAATATATATATATACTATATAATATAATATTATAATATAATTATATAGCCGTTATATATATATATATATAAATGATTATATATATTAGATAAATATATATTATTATATATAATATATAGGTACAAATATATATAAATATAGTATATATATTATATATATATATATATAATATATATATAACTATAGTTAAATAATATTTTAATATATAATAATATATATTTATATATAATAATATATATTAATTATATATATATACTATATATATATAGTTATAATATATATATATATACATAATATATATATACTTACTATAGTTTTTAGCTTATAGTATATTAATAATATGTGTAGTAGCACCTGTGTATATGATGAGCTGCATTCTAGTCATTTAAACTTTGACAATCCCGAACCGATCCGGTGTCTGAATGTTCGATCCGAATCCGAATACGAATCCAGCACCTTTCCGGAATTCGAATCCGAATCCGAATCCTGTGTGAAAATTCTCGAATCCGAACCGAATCCGAATCCATATGTAAAAAGCTTGAATCCAGAATCGAATCCGAAAATACGAATCCGAATCCGTATTCGAATCCTATCCAATAATTTTACAAATTAAAGCAAACAACCCAAAATTTGACGTATTCTTTCAAAATATTATAAGCTATACTAAAAAATTGTTTTTTATTTTTTATTTTTTTACTGCCTGATATACATATTAAGGTGGATGGTTCAATTAAATCATTTCTGTTAATATTATTAAATGTTATATATATATATAGATACTATATATATTCTAATATAAATATATATATATATAGAATAGTATCATAAAATTAAATATATAGAATATTATATATATTAGATATATTAATATATATAATATATGTTGTATATAAAATATATATAAAAAGCAAAAAATAAATAATGAAAGGTAATATAGAGAAATATATAGCTATATATATATATATATACTATATATATATATATAACTATAATATATATATATATAATATTAATACTAATATAATACATTATATATATATTAATCTATATATTTACAAGCATCGAGGTATCGTTACAGCAAATTCGTTAGCTACCGGATTATTCGTATTGAGAGAAAAAGGGATCGTGGCGTTACATCTTTAAATTTCTTTGAACGTTACCTTTACCCGTTACATGTAACCCGTTACATGTAACGCGTTACTTTCGGTCAGTTTCGGGCTTAATTAATATTTAACAGTTTTGGTACATGATCTTATATATATTTACTGCTGAATATCATTGGATTAACTAACAGTTTTTAAACTTTTTATTCAAAAATAGCAATTTACATTACTATCATTGACTAAATAATAGAAATATACAATTTTAAAACTTATCCTCTCACAGCACTGCCCAGCATCAGGGCGGACCATGAGGCAGAGAGAGGCTGGAAATTCTTTAGTTATGATTCAAAAAACTCCAAGTAGCCTTGATTTTATAATTATTTATAATAAATTGCGATTTAAAATTTTCTGAATTGCGCCTCCTAACTTATTACCTCACCCCTCAACAATAGTGATACTCGTCGCAACGACTTAGTTTGAGAATATACATATTTATTGACACTAGACTAAATGAGAGAGAAAGAGGAATACGTAATATCGTATACAAATGCAATTTACGTTAATCATTATAATGAATATTGTTTACAGGTTCCGAAATGCAAATTTAGTAGAAGTAGTTAATGCTTGTTTAAATGTGATTATGGTCATCTATACCATATCTCTACTATTTAATAATACGAAGAAATATGTTATACAATTAAACATACATCTACTTGTTAAGAGACGTAGATCACAAATTATAAGTAAACTTTTATTAAATTCATTATAATAATACTGACTAGACCACAATTCCTATTTTCAGAGAATAAATATCAATATAATAATAGTACGCACAATATATATATCATTCTCCTTTTATTGAACAGTAATATAGTTAACCTATATTTAAGAACTAATTTACGTAAATAAAAGAAAAATTATATTAAGGAGACTATATGTGTTATTTATCCAAGATATTGTTGTGGAGCTAGAAAATTTTGTAGTTTATGTGAATGTAGTATACTCCTACCATAGAAGACTGGAAATATTAAATCCTTAATTTTGTACAATTGTACCGATTAATGTTAAAATACTGTCTCACAATGTAATTGTTAACCAAACATTGAATACTGTCTACAGGTATTAATATACCATATTCTAACTGATTATTTCAATAAGGCTCTGTCTAAAATGTTTTTATATTAAGTATTCCCCTTATTATGTAATTGCTATAGAACCTAATTAAGCAACTTTTAAGGAGAGGGTCCAATTATTGCTCCTGGCTGGGCCCAATTTCCACTCCCCTTAAAATGGGACATAAAATTTGTAATTTTCAGACGATATTGACCAAATAAACACCAAACTAGCTTTTACTGATATCCAAAACGTCGTTTTAAAGTGTTTATCTGTGTCTGTTGTCATTGTATTGGTACTATCAATTTTTGAAAACCTTTGTTTTTGAAGTTTGTCGAAACTTTTCCTATAATTTTTTTCGAAATACCTTCAAACTTGAAATATTCAAAGATTGGACTATTATTTAAATTACGTAGCAACGAAATTTTGATATTTGACCACATATCTGAGCAATGGTCTATTTTTAAAACGTACTATTTTTGGATTTTCAAATTGAAAAGTTGGAATATTTTTTTTCTGTTTATCCAATCTGCATGAAATTTTAAGAACATTGTAGTCGTGGGAGATAACATTTTTTATTTAGATAAATTTTTTTTATATGCAAAAGTTTTGAATTTGTTCTTGGAACAAATTTTCCCAAAAAAATATTTTGGGAATGTTTTAAAATTTTTCTTTTGAACATACAAAAAATTATTTGTCAAAGAGATGCATCTCGCCTGACTAAACAAACCATGAAAATTTGATGATGATCAGATAAGTAGGAAAAAAAATATCCTAATATTTCACTTTTTCAAAAAAAATATTTTTTTGAAAGTGAATATATATATATATATATATATATATATATATATATAATATATAATATAAAATATATATATATATATATATATAAATATGATATATATATATAATATAATATATAATATTGTATGTAGAGAGAGATATTCTACTTCACATTACTATATACTTTGTATCATATCTCTGTATATATGTGCTAAAAATATTATACATATAATATTATATATATATTAGGCAGAGAGAGAGGGAGGGAGAGGGGAGG
>JABUQX010044136.1:0-2500 GCA_015478945.1 Trachelipus rathkii | reverse complement strand
AGGAAATTATTTCAAGAAGTTCTGATGTAATACGACATGCAGAGCGTACAGTGTGGAAAGCAAATTTTCTCCCCAAATTTATTTTTTTCCATTTATAATGTATTGCCATTATTTTCCCCAATATATATATATATATATATATATATATATATACACATTGAAAATAATAAAAACATATAAAATCAAAAAATCTAAAAATTTATATTTGGAGATATATATATATATATTTCTTCTATTTTATTCATTCATTCACCAAGATTGGTAAGGTAGCTCGTACAAGCATCGGGAAAGAAAAGCAGTAGGAGAACATGACAAAAACGTCGAAAAGAAAGCCCAGCCTTACGCCCCCTCTGTACCATTAATTAGCGAGAGCTCGTCACAGACAGAAAATCCACCTAGAGCATCATGGACCGCGACGGATCCTCATTATGGTAAATCGTCAATGTAAGGGTGCATCCCTTGGCCCAGTGGGCCCCAACCATGCCCCCATACAAAAACCCGCCATTCTCTCCTATCATGCACCTTTATTCTCGCCTCTGCCAAACTCACATTTCTCTCCTTCAGACATTCGTTCACCGACTCATTCCACTTTCTCTTCGGCTTCCCAGCGGTCGGTTCCCAAACACACTCACCACTATACATCCGCTTTAACAACCGACTACATCTTTCCTTTCCACATGACCAAACCATCTCAACATACTTCATTTTATTCTCGCATTTTACCCTTTCTTCACACCCACACCACTCTCTAATAACGTTCATTCACTCTTTATCAATTCTTCTCACACCTAGCACACCCTAAGATTGTCCATCTGAACACATTGAACTTTAGATCTATACTTCTTATTCCAGAACCATAGTCTCACTACCATACAATAACACAGGTAACAACATACCCTCATGTAAGACCCTAGCACACTCAAGACTTAGTCCCTTTGCATTCACCAACGATTTAATTGCACCAGCCACCTTCCTGCCATTCACAACTTTCCTACTACACTCTGCATGCATCCGTCCTTCTCATCAAAACACATACCCTAAAATATTTAAAACTCAGACACTTGCTCCAGCTGCTCACCATCTAACATAACATTACACAACTGAGGACTGTCCTCACTCACAACCATAACCTGACTTCTTATCTACGTTTACTTTTCAAACAACCCCCCCCCTCCTTTTACATACCCTGCCAAATCTCTCTTACCAATCCTCTCAAACTCTCTTCAGATTCGCCACACAGAACCAAATCATCCACATATAATAGGTAGGCACCCTCCACTATCTCCATTCTCCATCATTCTACACCATTTCCTGCCATCCCACCTCGAATTCTTCATAACCCCCAATCCATATACAAATTGAATAACAAGGAGAAATAACACAAACCCCTGTCTCACTCCACTTTAAGTCCTAACCAATCACCATTGGAACCATTTTATTCTTACACATGCTTCACTATCATCATACATACTTTGATTCATTCAGAAGCCTTACACCAACACCATATATCACTAATTCCTGCCATAAGCTTCCCTATTAACTCTATCATACGCCTGTTGTAAAACCATAAAACCAATACAATTTATATTTCTTCTCCCTCATTTTCTCAATTCATTTGTTTCAATTGTAAAGAATTTGATCCAACATCCTCTTACACTTTCCTAAACGCACTTTTCTTCACCAATTCAGTTCCTCAGTCACTCGACGCACTCTCGACCAAAATACCAGCATATACCTTCCCTTACAACACTCAATAAACTTTTCCCCTAGAATTTCTACAGTTCCCTTTTCTCCCTTACCCTTATATAAGGGTACTATTACCGCTCTCCTCCAATCCTTGGAACGATACCCTCCATAACGCTTTATTAAACAACTTCCAAATCCAATCATATACCATCTTGCCTCGCTCGTTGATCATTTCACTAGTAATTTCATCTATACCTAGATTTATCATTCTTCAACTTTCTCACCCTACCCCATTACCTCCTCCTTACTTATAACCTCATCCCCAAAATACCTATTCCTTCTTGCACCATCAAACCACATACATTCACTAAACCTCATCATTACTGTTAATATGGGTGCATATTTTCGAAGTGTTCTTTCCACACTCCCCTCATCCATTTAATCAGTTACAAAAGCACCATCCTATTCATTTCTAAGCAGATTCCCTTATTCTCATTCTAACCTTCGCGCTTCCTTCCAGAAGAGCTTCTATTCCCTTGTATGTCCTCATTCAATCCTCCTTCCAAACTGTTTCATTACCTCTTGTTTTCTCCTACGATGCACCTTTTAGTATTTCTTTTTTCCTCCTTATATAATTCCAAGCATCTTTCTTTTGAAAACTTCATCATTGCTTTTAGTACATTCAACCAGCGCTTCTTTTTTACCTTTGAACCGCTTTCATCCACCTATTGACAGTATTAATGTTAAAGACAGTAATACTTATATATGTATATATATATATATATATATCTATATATATATATATATATTATAT
>JABUQX010044135.1:0-38725 GCA_015478945.1 Trachelipus rathkii | reverse complement strand
AGATAAGGCTTGTATTATTATTATATATTATTATTGCATTATTATTATCTATTATAATATTATTGATTTATTATTATATTTATTTTTATATATTATCTATTTATGTTATTATTATTAATAATATAATAATAATAATAATAATATAATAATAAATAATAATAAGTATAATATAATATAATATATAATATTATTATTCATTATTATTATAATATATTAGTATTATTTTAATTATTTATTATGATTAATTATTATTATATTAAAAATGATGGAGACAGTTTTTGGCTCTTCTAAAGGCTGACCTTATAATAATATATATATATATATATATATTATATATATATAATCCAACAATATAAAGAATTCATATATACAATGTTTAATATAGATTATAATATTATATATATATAATATATATACTATATATATACTATATATTTGAATCTATATTCGAGGTTAAATCTCAGTTTGAAGACACAAAATTTCATCATATCTCAAAAACTCCCCAGCTTCTGGCCAGATTAAATTTTAATAACATTGCTGGAATGCTGGTCCAATTTAGTGCGGGAAATGTTTAAAAAAAAAAAAAAAAAAAAAATTCTCAAAAACTACAATAACTACAGATAAAAAGTTAATTTACATTTTTTTGTAGTTTAGTAAAATTTTAGATAGGGAAATGTAAAAAAAATAAGAAAAATAAAAAAAGTATTGTTATTATATATTCAGTAATATGGATTAGAGAGCCTTTATAGAGCCTTTTCATTTGGTTACTCGTTTAAAATAAATAGACGTTGCTTAATAAATTTTTGCTTTTTTTAACTAAGAAGTACCCCAAGGGTATTACCGCACCGATGGCAGCGCAATCCGATTGTCTCTCGGGCCATTCGGGGAACTACGGGATAGGACTAATTCCCCCCTCTGGGGAGGTCTCCGGAACCCCGCTCTTTGGTATTATTGGGTGTCACGATAGTTCATCCCCTCCCCTACGGGGGTATGAAAAAACGTCCCCCCCTGTGATTCCCGTCGGCTCGAGCCCCCTACCATGCCGTGTAAAACTACATACGTAATATATATATTATATATTATATATATAGTATATATATATATATATATATTATATACTATATATATTAGAGGTGTACGGAAATTCCGGTCCGGCCGGAAGAATTACTAATGCACTTGATAATTAAAATATTTGCTGGATGGGAATTTATATTTACAATAAACCCACTAGCCCATCTTTTAAGACAAAATATAATGTAGCCTTTGTGTAGCTAATTTATACGGTGTATTACACTGTAATGTAATACACTTATTCATACAGTGTATTTAACATACCTACAGTTGATTTATTGAAATAAAGTTTACCAAATATCTCAACAATATATAGTGACGTAATAAGATACTCATTAAGATTCAAAGATTTAAAATCCAAAATTAGTTATATATTATAAATATTATATATAGTATATATAGTATATATATATATATATATATACTATATATATATATATAATATATATATATAAATATATATATATATATATATTATATAATATATATATCTATATATTATAAATAATATACTATATATATATATATAGATATAATACTATATAATAGTATTGCAATGGCCATACATAGTCCAAATATTTTCAAACTGGCTTGTAGCCAGCCGTGAGGTAATTAAAGAAATAAATGACGCGTTTGAATGATTTTAGTAATCCATATAAATTCTTCGTAATTGATATCTGATCAGCTTTAGATAACTTCTCGAATACTGCTGATCTCAAATTTATGTATGAAGTTGATTTAAATTTCAAAATTGGAAATTATTTTGAGTCACCAGCATCTCTCTCTAGATAAATATAAACATATAATAAATTTTTGATTAAGAAAATAATGTATCTTTAATATTTGGAGTTTTGATAAAGTTCATGGGCAACAAGTTCAATGCAGTATTGCTGCTACATTACTTAAGAGGGTAGTTTCGATGATATGGCATGTGTGCTCATTATTATAGCTAAAATATTTGATAAGTAGTATTTCTGTTATAGAATACTATGATTTTATGGTGAGTTTTTAGGAATTTCGTTGGTATTATGTAGACATTTGATCGTTTTTTTTTGAGTTGAGGATGGTGTGCGAAATAATATTTTGTCTTTTTCTCAAGTTCTCACTTTGTTTTCACTCAAACTATTGTCGGATTACGTTGTGAAAAAACCTCTCGATTGCTTTTCTCTCACATAAAAATATTATTTGGACTTTCTTAAGGTTTACGCTGTCTTGTCTTAAGTATAGTTTTGTTTCGAACAATATTACGGAATTTTTCTCCCTTTTTAATAAGATACTATCGCATAATTTTTGACTGTACCTGATATTTCTTTCTAAATATGAATTTTCTCAATATTGTGTATGAGTAAATCTTAAAAGTGCGCGATTGTGGTATTTAATTATAGTTTATGGCATAACTACCGCATAGTTTTTATTTGAAGTAATAGTACTAGTGTTTCGTCTTATTGGTCTACACATCTAATAAAAGACAAGAGTGTATAGGTGATTTACATATTAATATATGTTAATAGCTTTATACATAGAATCGTTGTACTAATATATGAATTGGTCATTTTTATAATGAAATCTTTCTCATATTTGATAATCCCTTATAGACTGGTTGATTTTATATATTTATATGACAATATTATTTATTAATAATGAAATAAAATTTTATTTAACCATTGAAAATCTGTCTTTACAATTATGTATTAAGCTACGCAACGCCATTCAATATGCATGAGTATATAGGGATATAATAGATTTAATTCATGATTCATTATTTTTAGGTTTTACGCCCGGTCTTCTCTGGTTTTCACAGTTTTTTCTTTTGACTAAGATTTTCGTGGTGATCTTTTACCGTATTTCATTTTTCCGAATTCTTCAAAGCGACCTCGGATAGCAGATTATATTTTTAAATACATTAAAATGTTTTGAAATTGTTCTCTTTTAACACAGTTGCCGGGGACTACTATAACCATTTTGACAAATAATAATATAAAGATGGTATTATTTCATTGAATAATGCCAATTTCAAATAAAAGCTTTGAAAGTGAATACTTAATTAATAGTTTAAGGTTATCTGATATATCTGTCAAATTGATCGCTTTTTATAATGTGAATTATTCTAAATTATGTATTTATTATTATTATACATATATGTTTCATTAATTTCTTTTGATCCCTGTTTTATAATAATAATATGATATAATAACTTATCTAAATTAGTTATTTTTAATTTAACATTATAACTACTACAAATATAGTAATCATTATAAAAATGACGCTTGTAAACACTATTTTCAACTTTGAAAATTATTTTATGGTAAAATCATTAAAGATTTGAGTGGGCTCAACTGTCTTTTATTTCCACAGTGACATTGTTGACCGATGCCTACCATATAATGTATTCAATAAAAATAAACAAAAACTTTTACTAATGTTTTATATTTGATCTTTTTTGTCTTGATTATACTATTAATTTTACTCTATAAAGTATCTGAAGTTCTTCCCTCATATGCGTACTCATCTAATAGGAAGTTCTTCCTATATTTCTCGCATTTTTTTATATTATAGTAAAATATATTTTTATAGTTTTATTTTGAGATTTATATTTACTTTTTTGTTATATATAATAATATAATAGTTTCTTTATTTATAATTTTCTGCTTTTTCTTTTATATTTGAATTAGTATCCAGAAACATATTAATAACAAATTTTTTACCTAGAGGAACTTGATTATCCAAGTCAACGGTTTTATTCCTTTATAACTCCTTGTACGACTAATTCGATTTAGTTTGTGTTGGAAAAGAATTCTATGTATATATTGTGTAAAGATTCATCTAATGTTGTGGTATGTTTACTTATCATGGACAGGTGCTAAAACCATATTTTTCAGCATTTATTTGAAAAAATAATATTACAATTTCATTAGAAATAGCAAATTATCAAATAAATAGGCATAAAGTGAACTTATCTATAGTTTTATAGTATAGTGTCTTAATTGTACCTGTATTTTAATTAATTTACATAACTATTAATATTATATTTTTTTATATCGAAAATTAATATTATTCATAGTTTGATTTAATAATTTATATTTAATATAAATAAAATTTTTAAACTCTAAAAATATTAAAATCGTACTTTTCTTAAATTTTTTCACATATATTTATAGAACTCTTAAAAGTTTCGATTTTCACTTAATAATTTTCTTACGTATACAGATAAGTACATTTTAACGACTATCATTAAGTAACACCTCCTATTCATTTTAAAGGTTTAGCATTTTAGATCCCAGAAGGTGAGGTGTATTCAAGATTCCTCCATATTTCTAAGGTCTGATAAAGTTTGTTGGTTGTTTTTAAATATCAGGGTTAGCTGTTTAAGTAACATTTCTTTACGAGCATGATTCTTCAATTAATAGAATAATACTTATATAAAGCTGATATGTGTGGATATATGTGAAGGCTATGGTTGTGGTAACCATCTGGCTAAAATTATGTATGTTCAGCTTAGTTTTTTGAAGAACAGTGTCTCTCTCTTGTTTCAAGAAAGGTAACTATTTAAACTAAAAATTACGCTTACTTTCTTAAATCATTCATACCTATTTAACAATATAATAAACGTAAATGTAATGTTTACTGACATTATCTCCGCATAAGAAATTATATATCAGCTTTTGTGTGAAATTAATCCTTTGTAGATAAATTCAGTTAAATGTGGTTCTTGAAACAATTGTTTATAAATTTCAAGCACTATATTATAGAGTAAATAAAAAAAAATAAAGATTATATAATTAAATTGGCAATCTTTCATATATTATTTAAGTTCATAAAGGAGCAGGGGAACATTATGTGAAATTTAGTGTTATTATATTATTGGAGTAGTTTATATAATTTGACACAATTGTAAGAAATTCTATTTACTATTTTATTTATATGTTACCTAATGTCCCACTATTTAGAATCTCTTTATATATAATATATATAATTTTTAGATATTTCTTAAAGTACGCTTTTTCTTAAAATTTTCCACTACTAATTTGACCTATTATTTACTAGAAAATTACAAACAACCACAATTTTCTACTTAAAATATTAATATATTTAAATTATTTTTGATAATATCTAAATTATGTTTCTTTACGGTATCCTTCAGCATTTGAAATTATAGGTGTTTCATTGGAAATGCTATTTCAAAGCTAAGAAATAGTTGATATTTATTATACATTTATAGGTGTCTTATAATTGACGTTTTGTTTTATGATATATTACTATATTATTATTTGTTATTTGTGTATGTATATATATTATCACACGCATATTCTCATTAGTTGTGAAAAAAACCTGTTAATTAAAAATTAACTTTCTAAAATTAGCTTTTCTTAAATTTGTGTCAACTCGGTTGGGGAGCTTCTGTAGCCGATCATCTCAGAAGAATACACGCAACTGTGTTCGCCCTTTATAATGGGGACGTTTCCAAACATCTCTTAGCAGATGTTGGATTTGGTTAAAAGGGCGTGGTATAGATCACTCCTGTGGACACGTCTTTTTAAAATACCAATGAAGCTCTTGTGGTGTCCTTGTTTAGAGGAACCTACACCTGAGCAGGAGTGGTTTGCGGAGTGGAAGAGGATGCAATTTCTAAGTCAAGCAGATATACCCGAAGAGGGAAGAGAGTAGGTTTTGGTGTCTTAAGGCTCTCCGGATTTTTAGAAAGACTGACCCATGAATTCTCCTGCTCGGTGCAACTATTTGTTTATTATATTCAATATTTGCATTAGTTGTGAAATAATCATGCTGTGTGTAATGGTAATATACATTTTATAACTATTCATAAAAAAAATATACAGACCTTATGTTCGTTAAATTTTTATATAACCTATTGACGAATTCTATTATTAGTTTTATCGTGTGAAGTTGTACGATTTTTGCCTAGTAAACGGTTTATTCAAAGCGTTCTTTGATATAGATGTCTTTTGTCTCTTTCTTATATTCTACAATTTTAGATATTTATTTATTTAAAAGAAACTTACTATTTTTTTTCTTTTTTTTGTCTTAAATTATTGTTTTCATTGTCTTGATTAGGATTAAAGCAAAAGCCTGACAAAAACGAACAAATGTTATCGACAAGGATTCTTCATATATAATATTTGTGGTAGTCTTTCCTATTATTCGAGCTTATATGTTTCAATGTAATGATTTTATCCACATTTGTTAGATTTATTAGATTTTTACTTATCCAATTTTTTATTTATTTTTTCTTCTATTTTTGTGAAGGACTTGTTTGTAATATAACCAAATATTATTGCTTTAACAATCATACACCTTTTTTACTTTAATTTTTTACACCACATTAAAAATTTTGAACTTCTTAAAAGTCGATATTAGCACTGCCCCCCGCAATTCATTTGAATCCGTGATTGAGTAATTCTTTAAAATGAGTTTTTTACGGGATTTTCAAAAATCAAAAAAAAATGTTTGCCATTTTCAGAATGCTAATTATTCGCTCGCGGTACATATATGCGTAAATTTATTAATAGTTTTTAGTCTGTCTTAAAATTGATACGTTTTTTAATCCGTAAGAATTATTTTCTGTATAGTTTTTGGTTATGATTATGAATTATGTTTCCATTATGGTTTTCATTTAAAAATTAGTTGGGTTTGAGAATAACCTCTGTTTTCAACCTATAATGTTTTATTTAACTTCTCATTAAAATTACGGTTTTTGCTTAAATTTTCATTATCTACTATATATTAGACTCTTTAAAAAGATAGTCAATGCACAGTCTCATTTTCAACATTTTGAATTATATTTGTTTTAAATCTTAAAAATATATATATTTATACTTATATAATATTATATATAGGTATTTTCTCTAGTACTTTGAAATAAATAAATAATTACATAGTATGTTTTCATTAGATATGCATTTCAAATAATAAGCTCAGATAATAGATAGTCGCTTAGACGTACTATGTCGGATTTTTCTTTGCATGTTTTTTAGTATGAGCCGTCTTTCTTTAGTGATGTGAATTTCAATATTTGATCTTCATATAATCCACGAATTACCAGAATTTGATATTCATTAGTGTCGTTTGTTAAAGAAAAACGACCTTCGTATTTTTAAGCTAAGAAATTTATTTACCATTTTTGTTTCAAATGTACGCTTCGTGTCTAATTTTGCATCAATATTCTCTCTTAATATATTTTTTTGTAGGAACGTCTAAAGAAATGTACGGTCATAATATTTAATATGAATATTCTATAACTAATATAATATAAATGAAATATATAGTTACTGTCTCTCAAATCATTTGAAGATTAAGATATATATGACAAGGGAGATTTCTAGCGTTTTGCCAGACTTCTCGCTAATTCTGTTTGTTTTTTCAATTGCATTAAAAAATGACTCCGGAACTCTTTATATCCATTAGCACACAAAGCAGAAAGTATGGGCGGAGATTATATTATTCAACTTAGTTTTCTTGTGGGTGTTCTTTAAATTTGAGAGCGTTTTATTAAAATGGAAATTTCAATATTTGTTATTTTATTTTTAAATACTAATTTCGCTATTAATAATTTTTTGTTTTTACTGTTATATAGGTTCTGAAACGAAGATATTTAATAATTAAATAAAATTATAATACTCAGATATCCCAAACTATAATTTATATACTTATTATAAATTAATTACACATAAAATATATAATCAAAATATAATATGTACGATAAAACGGAATAAAGAAATATAGATTATAGAGAATAATAATATGTACCCTGCAGGATTAAATATATAAATATTAATGGAAGCGGTATGTGGGGTTGGGGTTAAAATTAAATAAAAAAATTAGTATCATTAAGTACTGATTTAACTCAAATATTTATTAATATAACTATATATTTTAGGATGGTAGGTTTTTCGGCATTTTTTAAAATGCACTGTGTTTCACGTGAGAAATTAGTGAATGTCGAATTCCTGGCAAAGATATCACGGCTGAGGAAGAAATTAGAAGCCGTGATTAGATTGTATTCTCTGGTCGTGTTCATTATCAGAATATAGAGTCGTAATTTTTAGTAATCCGGGATAGATTTTCAATATGTCTTCGTTGTTATTAGCGGAACTAGCCAGAGCAGTTTATGTTATTATTAGTATAGTTTTCGGTTAGCGAGAGAAACCTGTTTTAATAAAATTTAACTTACAAATTCTTATAAACGACTATTTGTTGTTGTACATCTAAATAAAAAATATCATTCTTATATTTTTTTTTTAGTGTCTTGAAAATTACAAGTACGATTTTTTCCTAAATATCAAATTTGAAAATTATTTGGGTATTCTTAAAATTGAGTTTTATCATTATGTTTTATTTAGATTAATGTCTTTATTAAAGATCTTCGTGTTTAGAATCGGTTGATATGTTTTATAAAATTTAATTTCCAGTTTCATTGAAAATTTTATAGCAATATATAATCAATTAAGGCTAGTATGAAAAACAAGGTTTCTCTCCATATATAATAGATGTAATTTCTCAACAGAGTTTTTAGGAAAAATGCGTGATGTATTATTTTTTTGACTTATATACTTTTGTTTTAAATATGATAAGATTTGAAATTTATCGATTAAAGATTTTGTTGTATATAATTATCTTATATATCTCAGATATCTCGTTTGAACGTTATGATTGAGAACAACTTTCAGGTTCTTATATAATACAAATATATTTTTGTCTTCTCCAACATGTACGCGTTTTCTCATTTAAAAGTGCAGGCTTTTAAATCAAGCATTTGTGCCTATGAAATTTTAAAAATGTGCAACATGAATCGCAATTCATTCTCTCCCCCTCATTCCCATTATGAAAAATAATTTTGTTGAAATTGATTGGTGTGAGTATTGAGATTTTTTGGTAGACCGACGCTATTATTTATTTCTCGTATTTTTTGATAGAAGAACCTAATTGTTTGTGTTATTATTTTATTGCAATTTTTCTAATTTAATATTTGAAATATAGTTAAAATATATTTAATAAAGTATAGCGAAAACAGGTTCTCTAATTTGATAATATCTGATTGGTTTAAATAAAATTATTAACAAATAATTATTATGGAATTGAAAATTATTATGGAATATTATGTGAAATTTTCACACAAAAAGTAGTGTCAATGTCAATTCAAGTTTGTTGCCTGGAAAAACCTGGATGTGTGTGATAGTATATGGAAGACACATTTACAATTCTAATTATATTACTGTCTTTTTTCATTTATATTATTTTAACTCTCAATAGATGGAAAAATTTTAGAAATACAAATAAGTAATATAGTCCAATTATGAAAATTTTGTTAATAATTTTAAAAGAATTCTATTAGTTAAATATAGATATAAATTATTAAATTATGTAATATAAATTTCGTTAAAATTGTATGTATTTTTATAAGACCGAATTTAA
Organism: Trachelipus rathkii; assembly: GCA_015478945.1. Taxonomy (NCBI): domain Eukaryota; kingdom Metazoa; phylum Arthropoda; class Malacostraca; order Isopoda; family Trachelipodidae; genus Trachelipus; species Trachelipus rathkii. Next base: position 29,227 of record JABUQX010044135.1, on the reverse strand, counting down.
ACAGGAGATGGATATCTTTCCCCAATGTCATATCCTCGCACAAATGAGTGGTCCGACATAATCTCCTAATTTAGGAATTAAACATGTAATCCCATAGTGTTTATAAGTTTAGCTTGTTTAGTTATGAAAGAATCATTACATTAATTGTTTAACGATTTTCTTTTAGCAAGGTGACTTGGAACAGGACTGGCTCTGGTTTCGAAGTTCTGAAAACGAGGTTCAGACCAAGTCTAGAAAGTAATCTGTGCCCAGAATAGTAATCCAGCTTTATTAAATCCAGGTACATTTACGGAGGGGCTTTGTTCGATTAGACAAACAGGGACAAAGTTGCATTTAGTAATATCCAGAATAAGTATCAATGTAGAAAGTACTCTCCACTCATATTACTGATAGTCACAGAGATTTGTGTCGGTGTTAGGGTAAGAATGCCCTTAGGAGCAGCTTCCAATACGATTAGCCAAAAGTGTTAATCATTTTCAATAAAATTAAGTTATTTATTTAATCCATTTGTAAAAAATTGCATCCTGTATGCATTGACATGTAGTCATACATGGTAATATATATAGTCCATCCAATTTGTGAAATCTAGTTAGTTGATATATAAACCATATTATTTAGTCTATGTATATAAATATGCTTGAATATCTATTTAGGAATTAACTTTATCAAATTTCAAACTGTCTTCCATTCACATTTGTATAGCCTCTACGCCTTATTGTCGGTGTCAGTGAATAGGTTGGTCAACTTGAAAAATAAATAGATAATCTTCTTGATTATATATGAAATTGTGCTTGAATTGGGTGTATTTAGCATTTCAACAATCTAATTTTTTTTTTTTAGACGAAATTATAATCGCCTTGAGCTTTCTCGGTCATGTACTTATAGAAATATATAGTAATATATGTGTAGTATGCATTATGCAAATCGAGTATACAGTAGATAAAGTCGATTAGCTATATAATATTTATTTTTTTTTTTATTATTTTAGTTAACTAGGGGGCAAATTTACTTGATAAGACTAGAAGATATTAATGATTTAATGAGCGTAGTAACAAATATTATATATATATAAGTATAAGCTGCCTCAATTTCTTTTTAAACAATGGAAAGTGATATTTTCCATTTTCATTATATATACACATATATCTTATATAATCAACATTTTTATATTTATTATCAATAATCAGCTCTAACATAAAAGGCTCTTAATTTCGACAATATCTTCACACTTGACCACATCAAAACTACAAAAAATTGCTATAGAAGCTGCTTGAGGACCACCATAGTAAGTGATTATAAATTAAAATAACATGTTGATGTATTAGTGTATGTACCTTGCGATAAATAATTTATTATTTTGAAATATATATTGTGATATAGTATGTAAAGTATTTCTCAGTTAAACATGTGATTAGAGTCCATAGGGGATCCGTTATACTATTTATTAATAGGAAATTATACTCCACATTAATACTCTACCGTGCCATCTCACGGGTGAATTCCGTCTTCGAATTTCCTCTCGATCCTTTCATTACAGTCCTCAAGGAGTTCTGTAACGACGAATGTTGGTTAAATAATAACCTATTTTCATTTAGGATTAATATCTATATATATTATATATCTAATTATATTAATATATTAATATAATAATAATATAATATTACATATATATTAATAATAATATAATATTAATATATATATTAATAGTATATATATATTTATATTTACTTTAAGGTAATACATTACACAGAAAAAATAAATTTATCTATATATCAACTTGAATTATATAATATATTTATTCTCACATTCACACCTTTCTTCATCTCAGGAGCTGATAAATTTTTTTACTAATCAAGTTTTTCAATCTAAAAGCTTTCTAATCAAAAGTCTTTCTAAATCATTAAGATATCAAATTGTAATTTTATTTATATCAACATTAATTATAAAGATTACAATTGTTTTTATTATCATCTTAATTATATATAAGCTTTAAGTAAACAATTTTAAAATTAACTTATGAAAAATAAAGTGCATATAGTTAATATGTTTTACTTCTTCATTATTATTTATTAATATGGCAAAGTAAAACTCATTACTTACATATTTTTAAAGATGTATATATATGAATATATAGTTATATTGTTAGTTATGTATGTATAGTGATAATGTGAGTATATGTATGTATTTACATTTGCTGACTATAATTAGTAAATGTAATTATCGACAAAGAAAAACATATTACCTATTGTATTTATTTTCTGTTATAAGGTCACTCGTTTTGATAAGCATAATTCAAATGTGGCAAAGATATATAAAATAGTTATATTATATCATGATTAAACATACTTATTAACGAAAATAATGCCAACGATGAAATTATATTATAAAAACTCTTCACGCTATATTATTTTTGTTATTAAGCCAAATAATATGTAAAATAATTTATTAAGTTAATTGTCATGTCCTAGAAACTAGAATCTTTGTCCAATTACCTAAAATTATACTCTCTATTGATAGCTACTTAAGCCTAATTATAACAATTCTTATAGGATAATTATCAGAACAAAAAAATACTTCTATTTAAATTTAGTTTATATGATATATATTTTTATTTTTAGGTATGAAAAAGACCACCTCTAATTTTCAATTATTATTTTTATAATATGCTATTCATCTATAGAATGGAAGTTTGAATGAGTACATTACATAGTTTTAATATATACACTTTGCAAATTTCTTTTATTTTTAACACAATTTTAATAACTAGAACTAGTAGTTTAGACACATTTTGAACATAATAAACCTAAATTAATAAATTTTTACAATAACGAGCAAGAGAACGGACTCCAACTCTGCCAAATGTATATCCACGGAAAGATAACCAAATTTAAAATAACCTAATATTAATAATTATATTGTAATATATTGACGCAGCCTTCGCACGTCTCCTGGCAATAAATTATTTATGTAAAATATAGTTAATTAAATATTATAATCAAATATATAATTTAAAAAAATTCAAAAAGTGGTCAATTAATATATCATATCAAGAATGAAAGTATAACATCTAAAGAAATTAGTATTAGTCAGGCAATTTGTTGCATCAATATTTAAAGCCTAAAGCACTTAAGCAAATAATAAGAAATCGTAAAGGATTGAAAGTTGCTCATACTCATTACTTATTAATTATCAATACATTTTATATTATAGTTATTTTTAAAAGGAATTTATGACAATGCTACCAGACATAGAATAGAAATACTAATATCTTATAATAAATATATAAAAAAAGAGGGCGTGAATTTTTAGATTAAATAAAACGCATATTTTTATTTTTTTTTTTTTTTGGTAGGGGCAAATTCTTGATAGTCAATTCTAGCCCTCTTTAACATTCTTATGCTACTAGATTCAAAAATCATATATCATTTCTTATTAAAGTCAACTGGTATATTGTATTATATTATTTAAAGAATAACTCTTTGAGAACATCGATTTTAGATAATTCAAAGCAACATACCTTATTACGAAATATTTTATTATAAACATTAAAATAAAAATTGTAAAAATATTATTAAGAAAAAATTTTTATAATAAAAACTATGTTATATTTTATTGCTTATATGCAAATATAACTTTATTTTGAACTTATATTATATATAATGAATATAAGTTTTTCAGTATAATAACATGGTGGCATTCTAACTTATGAGCTCTGTATTCCTATATTAGGAAGGTTCTCACCAGACGTGGATTGCACGTTAAGCCATCATCAAGCTGTGTGAACCTCCCGTCGGCATTTATCCTCTCGGATCCCTTCGTATATCCCACGTATTGAAATCTACTCAATCCCTCATCTTTCTAGATAATGGTGCGTCTTTGCTCTTTTGCGTGCTAGTTTCAGCATTCACACCGCTTATACTCCCGACGATGGTAACTAGTGAAAACTCTACTGGACTCTCCTTACATTCGAAATATTTATCACATCAATTATCATTAATATATATATATATATATATAAATATATAACCAATAACTTAAAAGTACTCACTCACACCTCTCCTATTCTAGATAACTAAACCTTACAAGACATCCTTCTACTCATATCCTATGGTGTGGGGGATAGAAAGATTAGCCTCACCACTATCGTACTATAATGTTACCTGCGTAGTTCCGTAAAGCCGACTAAAGGGACTGGGGTAGTTGGGATTTAGGCTGCCGCTTACCACCTACTCTTTGAGCTCATAGATATGCTTATAAAATGCATTAGCTATCACTGAGAGATGGTCGTTAGTCGCCGTTAATATACGGTCAGAGTCTAAATTTTTCTGAGTAACGAAATTTGAGTATGAATCGTATGGGAGTTACAATGAGAGATGTCAGAAGGTAATAAATATGTATTTATAATATGAGATAAGATAAACAATTCTAATGATATAGGATTGATATATTAGAATATGGGTATAACCACCACATATGATTTAAATTTCGTAATGTGATGATAGTGGATACATACAGTTTAGATAGAACTATGATTGATAATATGAGTTTGATGATGAGTATTATAGTTGTGTTATGAATAAGTTGATGATGTGTTGAGTTACGAGTAGAGTGGTGATAATATAGGTGAAATTGTATAGGATAGTAGGATGGTGTATAGTAAGTAAGAAGGAGTTGCATTTTGTATGAGTGTAATTGTGGGATATGGAGCTATGTTAATACTTTGTGTGTGTGATGATCCTAGAATACTATATAATATTAGGTTATTAATATTATTATGTTTGATAGAAGTTCATAAGTGAGTTATCGTGGTGGTTGTGATCAGTTATAGTAGTATGGTACTCAAATTATACTGAAGGTATAATACATTATTGAGTAAAAATAGAGTAATCAGTATTATTTATTATGAGTGAGATATAATACTGAATGATGTTTTAGTAATGGGGTATTGAGTAGAGCGTCATTATCAGATTGATTACGTGTTTAGGTAGTAGGACCTGAATGGTTTAGTGAATATCAAGGTGATCAAAAAAGAGGATGGTGAAGTAATTAAATATGTATATATTATATATAACAATGGTATAGTTGTATATATATATAATATATATTTGAGGGGTGTAGTCAGTGAGGAATGGAATCCACAATTGTTAATAGGTATATAGGTGACTGGGCCCAGGTAACAATATCTTTATTTAATGTTGTGATCATAAGAAATGAGATTACCTATTGTGTACTATTTATATATATGTAATATCTTTATACACAATAATAAAGTATCCAGTTTTGTAAAGTTATAACTATAGATAGTGATTATTTAGGTGTATTAATATAGGTTAAGAGATATGGTATCTATTATGAGAGCTGAGATAAAGAGTATGTGTTATTGTAATATTATTATATATGTGTTGGTTATATAGAATAGTATAAGATGTTGAAAGTAGGTGTTGGCTGTAATAATAGTTATATAAATATATTATATGAGGGGTTATTATAGTGTTGAGAATTGGGTATATTATCCGGATCATATATGAATTGTTCTTATAATTATAGTATAATATGTTAAAAGTAATTATTAAAGTATTTAAGTCTTGATAGGTGATATTTTCAGTTTCATACAGTATTTGGCATATGAGTTAGATATATTAACAGTATAGTAAAGTAGATAATGATGTGGTATATAATATTAAATATATGAAGTAGTGTATAAGAGAGAGGGGAGTACAAGATTCAGCATAGATCTGGAACACGAAATTCGAATGAAATGTAGATACGTATTCAAGCCATTTTTTAATGGTGCGTCTTTCATCACTGGTCTTCGCGCGATTCAGTCACACTTATTCGTCATCGACACTTTGTTGGACATACTGCCAGGCAACACTATTTACTGAACCAGAACTCGTGGCAGCAAATCGCATAGGTTTAACCGACAATATTGATTATACACATAGCTTCAGTAATCACGACAAAAGATCTTACTAGATAATATCGCGATGATCGAGCAGACAATCGCCTTAACTACGCATAAGTAGATCCTATTGTTGTGAGCCGAGGTGAGAAAGAGATTGGTTGTGCGCGACATCGAGTGATGTACGTGGCGTGTGTCAGTAGGACAAGCCGACTAAAGAGAGAACGTGGAGAGAATATGTTGGGTTGGGACTGCCCGCCGCTAGGCCTTAAATCAGGATACCTATCGCGTGCGGTAGAGTACCAAAATACTAATTTTGAGCAAATTTTGCCCTAACGGAGATGTCTTCGACTCGCCGTATAGATGCGGCTCTGTTTCTACACTCTTTGCGTAGCGATAATGCATGCAATCAGAATATTGTGTACACTGGAATGTCAGACGGTAAGTAAAAATGTTGAAGAAAATGAAATGGATAAAAACAAATATGAACAAGTAGTTGATGTGATGTATTTAGTAAGGGCCATATTTATTTGCTCGTCTGTGACGTGACAACAAGATGAATTATGTAGAGACGGTTGATATTATACACATATAAGTGGTTTGAAAGAATTGGATATAGGCGCTCTGAGTGAGAAAAGAGATTGAAAGGGGGGAGAGCACGTACACAAAGGCGACGTTGCCATTGATCGCATGAGCTATGAACTTCGAGGTATACCCCAGGTGACACTATGGTCACTAAAATTCTTTTGTGTGTGTGCTGAGTCATACGAATCTCTAGTCACGATAGGTTTAATATTTAAAATTTGAGAAGGCGATATAGGGTATGCAATTGTGGTTTGTGATGTGAGGCGACACCATTTTACACGTTGAGAAACTTTATAAGATGTCATATTTTTGGGATAAATTGAGAGTCGAATTTGTGTGATGGAGAGATGGTTGTGAGGTAGTTAAGATGAACGTATTCTCAATAAATATTGATTTTAGGGGAGAGAACCTGACATAAGATTGTATGAGTGTATCAAAAAAAGCGATAGTTCAATATATTTTCTACATATCTGCCAAAGTACATTGGTAACGCTTAGGTTCTTTGTGGGATGTCGGGTATGATAAAATAGAAGAGCTTAAGGTGTATCTATTTCTTGTGAGGAGTATGCCACGTTTTCTGTTTTAAAGTACCACTCTTATTCATTCAAATTCTGATATAAACGATCTCGAGATTCCAACAAAAGAGAGTATATCACAAAATACTATAAGATATGGCTGTATTGGGCTAGACGAGTGATTTTGGTTTTTTGCACTCTGAAAAAAGAGTAAGTAATTGATATTTGTTGATTGGTGAATGCGCAGCATGTTGAATGTATTTCTTCGCGGATATAAAATATACACAGAATTGAGAGAAGGGTTTTTAAGTGTAATGGAATTATACGTCGACTCTATTATGACTGATTCTTATTGTACATACTTAGATAAGTATGTGCGAGTTAATCTTAAAAAAACAACAGTTTGTTTATTGGACTTGAGGGTAAGTGTTTATATGAAGAAATATTTTAAGGATACGTGTTTGTAGAAAAAGTGTGAATAGTTAAGTTAATGTGATATGCAATGTGATCTTTTGAGTAAAGCGCAATACGTATATTTGTTACTATTTAACACATCTGCTTCTTGAGCAGTTATATTCCAGTTGTAAATGTGAATTATAGTATAGGAAACTTGTTCACTTACTATAATTTATTGGTGAGCACATGAAAAGTGATATGCAGATTGTTTGCATTTGCCTATTTGCAAAAACAATATGTGGACATGTCTAAAGTACAGGTACGGAAGTCAATGAAATGTTAGCCAAGCGTTGATATTGGCTTGCCGGAGCATGGTTGTGGCAAACAAGCTCGGTTTCTATATTTTAAGTATGTTTTATACTCCTAGAATAGAAAACGAAGCGTGGGTCTTAAATCTAGCGGTGGTAGCAAAATGAGCCAAGTTTGAAATTTTCAAATTCTCCCATGTGTTCTATATTCCTCGTACATAGTTCTATTCACCAATATAAAAATCTATACTCCCCTCTGGCACAAGTAAAATATATATTATGATGATAAAACCATAGTTTTTTTCTCTCTTTCGTTACTCCAATATACAGGAAAGGTTGCACAATTAAATTTAAACAAACCTCTCGCAACAGCCCACCCTTCCTACCACCACATAATTGTCTCTCTCAGTAACAGATTGTTCTTCCGGCACAGTCTTTGTCACAAGTTCTAGAATGACGATACAAATATCTCCACAGTTTGTACAACTTTTACAGGTAAATTAAGCATTATATTTGCGCATTGCACTCCTATGAATAATTTAAAGAGAGAACTCAGTCTTTATTACAAACTAGTATTTATATAAAAGTTAAATTGCTATTATAATATCATTATCATTTTATTATTTTTGTCATAAAACTGATAATGCTCTCACATTATTGTTAATATACAATTGCAGTGATCAGGTGATCTATTGAGCTTTTAGTCTCTGTTTTCGCTCACTCCTTTTTTCAAACTCCATTACAAATACTCCCTATGATAAATAATCTAACATCAAAAAACAGGATCAGCAATAACTTAATTTCTCTGAAAATAAGATATATCAAAAAACACATTTTCCGCACATTAAATTTTCTTTTCCCTTATCATATTATAGAATGAATAAAAAATATATTTCACTCTTTAACTATTCATTAAAAACAAATAAAAATTATTTATAATCTACTCGAAACTAAACCTACTAAATAATACATTCTGTCCAATCGTAATAACCAAAAAACATAAATCAGTTTTAATGACGTTTTTAGAATAATACAAGACTATTGTATTCTCTTCTTATATTCTAAGATGGTATCTTTTGTTTTTTGTCTCTTTGACGTACATATTAATATTTCCTTTCTTTCCTTAAGGATACAAGTTTTTCTTTAGGACACAAGGAGCCATTCTTTAAACCTTCTCCGGTTGAGACTAAAAAGCCTATTTACTTTAATTAATTGATCCTTTGTTTATTTGGATTGTTATATTATTTTTAGATATGGACTTCAATTCTATTTGTACATTGCACCAACGTTGCTATATGTGCTATGACGACCCCAAAATGTCTGCTAAGAACTTTTTTAATTATACGATTTATTCAATCTTTCTAGCTACTAGAAATCATGCATCATCAGCCATTTGTCTGTGGCGTTGTTTGAAGTTGACACTTTACGTATTTGGTGAATGCATTCCTACATTACGTCCTATCCTATTTTGCCGATGTACTCGACTTCACAGCAGTTATTCTCTTATATCATTTTCTCTTTCAGTTCCAATATACTCTTTCTCTCGTTCAATTTAGGACTTAACTTAACTTGTTACTCCTTTTCACAGTTACAAATATTTTCATTTGTTAGTATCACAAATGAGTTTGTTTGTTGTCACGTGATAAGCAGGACAATAAATGTCTTCGCTACAAGTATCATACGCACAATCTTGTGATAATAAATTAAAAAAGATATGAATCTAGATGATAACATAAGTGACTAGAGAGTTATCGAGTCTTATTTACAAAATGTTAGCGACGTTTACATGTGTGTTCAGAAAAATGATATGTATAAAGTCTCTGTATTGGTACATCTTCTCTCACATACTAGATAAATTTTCTTCTCATGATTAGTTTCATTTTATGTTGACACAGTTGATATTATTGTATATTCAGATAAGTTCATTAATCCTCTTGATTATATTTAGTTTAAAAGTCAAGACGTTAAACGAACCGAAGAACAATTATCGCCACTAAATAGTGATAATCAGTTAATGAAATTTTCTAATGCATGCGCCATCATCAACTTCAAATATATCGGTTAATCCAAGAGAGAGCTATTTTAGGCGAAAAATACGAGCATGAAACCTATCTTATCTAAATTGTTTTTGTGGCCCAACAATCAGAAGCTCTCTGATGTACTAAGAGCGAAGTAAATGGCCTTATGAATTGAGAGCTTGATATTTACAAGTCAAGGACATCACCTCTTCTACTATCACTTGTATAAGTATCTTTCAGCTGTCAATTAGAACTGTTACAATCCAATCTTATATTTGCTTCTCGTACCAACTTTGTTTCATAAATTTCTAAGAGGAATCTGATCAGTCGACATGGGCTAGGGAGGAGTATGCCACGATCCTCATATTGCGCCTCCTAAGACCAAGAAACTTTCGATGTCTTTTCGCAGGTATTTGATATACAGGTCTCACTGAGTTTTTCTGCATTTTGAGTGACTATATCTGTTTTTTGATCAATTATAGTGTATAATTTTTGTAACTATGTATAAACTCTAGGACTCATCCTTGAACTTGACATTAAATGACATTGTTCTCATAAATGTACGTGTGGTGAAATTTTCATCTTATTAACAAACATAAAGGCATATAACCTCATTAGTTTCTCTCATTCTTTCAAGTAATTAGTGGTTTTAGATTTCATTGGTTTCGGCGTGTTTGAATATCTTTCACAACAGAGATTTACCCTATTGTATTTCTTTTTTTTTTTTTTTATATGGATCTTGTTTGCCTTAATTTAATTGAATTTGTTTTAAGATAGAGTGATGCTTCAATAATCCATATACTTATGCCAATATCAAGAAAATAGGGAAAGCACAATTTGCGAGTCACTTTAGTGCTTCACATCCTGATTTTGATTCCTCTGAAGCTATTTTGACACCCTTCTGGACCAAAGGACTGAGAGAAAAGCTATCTGCTGATGAACATATGAAAGACATCTTACTCCATAAATGTGTTAATTATGAGTCAACTAATACAGAAGCGGCTCACTTTTATGAGTAAAGTATTGTAGGTCTTGCTTTTAGCAACCGATCTAACTAATGCTCTAATATTTACATTATATTATTAATTCAGTCTATCTGCATACCATAAATAATCTTTTGTCCAATTTGCTTAATGTAAAAATAAGAGACTCAGCAAAAAATATGAATCCAAAGCTTTTTTGAGAATGCGGCGTATACTTGCGCGTCAAGATTCAATTTTTAATAGTAGTTCTAATACCCTGTATTTTACTATTTAGAAACTGCAATTATTGTTTCAAGTATATATTAACCGATAAAGATATTAAGTAAAAATCTTAGGCTAAATTTAAACATCTTTTGCTTCGAGACAATATATATTATTATCTATCATGTTCTCGACCTGGCTGAATTTTTACCTCTATAGCATTTATATATGTTGATGAGCCCTTATCCTCGCTCAGAGTTCTCCGTAAGCTATTTAACTATTCGCATATGAGTACTTTTTAATGGATCTTGTTTTGCCAGGAAGAGGAGAATTCAATGATGACTATTCTTCGATTACCTTTACTAGTATCCACCTAGGCCCTACAAACAACATGACCATTCTATGGAAATCACTTTGCATATGAACCTTGAGCACCAACATGCAAGCTTCAAAGCGTACATCGTTATACACGCGACTTTCTTGGATTCTTCTCTTGATGACTATTGTATGTACCCTTTCTTGGCAGGACAAAGGTGTCAGTCACGACAGACTGTGCCTTTCACAACATATAATAAATACTTGGCTATTTAGGAGAGAGTTGTTTGAGGCACACAACATTAAATTGAACTAAGTACCTTTATGCTATTTAATTATAATAATTTACTAAAAAATATTTGAGTATTAATTCATTTAATTTTTTCCTCGTTGAGTTATAAAATAATCCAGACCACACACTCACTGAACGCTTAATATGTCTGCATTGATTCTCCTGTTTTTCGCCACGATTAATAAAATTTTAACTAGTTAGAGAAATAATAAATATTATAGAAGATTCAAGTAACCACCTTCATGACGTAAAGTATTGTAATTACCTTAAGAGCTAAAAAAAGTCGAGAATATACTAATATTTTGTTTACTTTGAGTTTTTTCACACACTACGAATATTAGGAAGACGCCTTATGAAACAATTATTAAATAGTGCATAAGGGAATATAAAAGGAAAATAGAGCGTAAAGAGGAAGAGAAGTGCCGATACGTGAGAGTGAAGAAATATACTCATGCACGTTCACTATATGTACAAATACGTTTTCTCTTGCGATGCGATTTCTAATAGGACGACAAACATCACTAATACATAGAAACAGAGGTCTTACCTGCGGAATGCCAACGCAGAGCGGACCTACAAGTAAGATCTCCCTTTTAAGTATTAACGTATTCGAGAAAAGAGCGGTACACCTAGATGTTTCTTGACAATCACTATATGAAAGCTGTTAAAAGTGGTGTTGTGCTATAGCAATAACCATAATGATGACTTGATAAATTGATATATAGATTGAGAGTTGGATAAATATGTTGGTATAAATTGCAACATCTGTCATAGAAAATTGTTTGCGCGCCCATCTGAACTAACTTTTGTCACGATAATTTCGCACTGTTTGTGCATAGTTGGTTAGTGTTGTAGTAGGGTTTGACTGGTCTTGCAGAGGAGAAAATCGCAGAAATTTCATAATTTGCAGACAGGTGATGGTGTAGGAACGAAACACAAAGACTTCGAGAAATGACAGAGAAAGGTAATGGGTAGAAGGAGGGATAGAGAAGAAGAAAATAGTCTAAAAACGGATATATGGATAAATATCGTGCAGAAGGTACAAAGAGGGTAAAATGAAATATAGAAACTGCGGTAGTAAATTGGAAGTAAATGATGCAGATAAGGCGGACAGGTGAGGCGAGATTTGAGAGATGATGTGAGATTTGGAGGAAGTCTTGGCTGTCAGAGGAGAGTGATAGTATGCTAATGAGCGATATAGAGTTGTAAAGAAGTGAGAATATAGGGAACCTGCTTAGAATAATGAATAGGAATGGATGTTGTCCTCAAGGGATTGTGTAGTGAAGAAGCAGTATAACTGATACAGAGAATACCTGGATGTGAGTCGTATGTATAGGGGTAAGGGGAAAAGAACTAAGGAGGGAACTCTTCAGAAAATTAAAAATTACTTAGCAGATGGTGTATATTTTTAACGTTACTAAAGTTGATAGATATGGAGTGTTGTAGGAAAGTGAGTAATATACGTGCCTGGTGTTAGTGGTTTGCATGGTGTCCATGGTCACGACAAGAATGTAGCGTCGAGTGACTGAGTAGTTGGGGATGCTGGAGGATGTGGTTATGTGAGAACCAGAAAACATAGGGAAGGCGTTAGTGTAATAGGTGAGAAGTGGTAGAGAGGATGTAGGTAATAGATGGTATGATCAAAAATGGTAAACATTGTGCGTAGACAAGTATAATGTTGAGAAAAATTTAAGAGTGAGAAAAAATACATGAGATGATGATATGAGTCAAAGAATCTGAGTTTGCTCGAATGGATTTTTGTTGATGTGATTGGCAAACAGTGGACATGTATTGTAATAGTGTAATTAAAAGGTTTAGTAAGGCTCCTATGGAGGGTCTAGTGATGTTTCATGGGATGTGAGAAGAGGCGAGAGATTAGAATCATGGTGTTGGTGGTTAGCTTCTGATGGAATCAAACTTAATATTAGTAGAGGTATAGGAGGAGAGTAAGATGGAGGAGTACGAAAGAGAAGCGTTGTGGAATATTAATAAATGGTGATCAAAGGTGAAAATTATGAGTATAAGTGTTATTGATGTGTAATAATGTAGGGAAGAGTATGACGTTGGAGCATCAGGTGTATTTTGGTGTCCCGTTAGAAGAGTGTCGGTTACTGCGAATGGATAATCTGATGGGATCTGGGGATTGAGTTGAAAAGACAACAATGGTGCGTAGATGGAGGATAGGGGTGAGGATGGGATGTGTGGATGAACATGCCGTAAAAAATTCGATGGAAAGAAAAAACAATGAATTGAATGAATAGATGGACGATGAAATTATAGGGAGAAGAAAAGTGACATCAAATTGTAACTATAGGCTATTTAATTATAGGATTTGCAGAAGAATAGCTTCAAAATTAGATGTATTCCATTAGTAGAAATTGGAGAGGAGTTGTGTTAGTAGAAACTGGAGAAGAGTTGTGTTAGTAGTGGAGATATTGGGGCAGTTTGGTATTGGATAGAGAAGTAGGAGGGTCCTGGCTCATGAATGAGAGAGTTAAAAACGTAGTTAATAGAGTAAGGTTAGTTATGTGGTGAGATATGGAGATGGAGCACGAGTGTGGTGAAGAATTAATCGCGTCATTGTGTCGAAAGTTGATTTGTGATTTGAAGTTGGACTGGCTAGAATCAATTCGGAAGAGCTAAAGAGTAGCAGCTGAGTGTGTATTCTTAAATACTTTGTGGTGTGAGTATTGAGTTCAGGTGTATGTAGGTAAGGAGGAAATGAGGATTGGGGTTGAATTGCAGAAGTAAGAAGTTAAGATGGGGATAGGAGGTTGGTGTGCAAGAATATGGTGGGTTAGAGGATGATGGAAGGAGAGAGTGGACGAGGTGATGGTGGTCAGATTACAAGAGCTGCCTTGGTCTAGAATCTGTACATAGTGTGAATCCACTTGACAAGGGTATTGTGGAGTGTTTGTCGTGATGTTGTGTTTGGATCGGTGTAGGGGTAAATTGCTGTAAGGATGTTTACCTATTGTGGAAGTAAGTAATTTAGGGTAGGTAGAGAGATGATGACTCTGATCGGAGCGGGTGAGAAGTTAAAAAGAAGTTATAGGATCTAAGAGGGAGTCACGTTGAAAGAATAATATCGTTACATACAGATTAGAGGCAGTTTATGGTTGGTGAGTGAGAAAAGTCTCCTTCACGGGAGTGTGGTACGTGAAAGTTAATGTTAGAGGTGGCGATGTGAGAAGAGATGAATAAAGTGAGGAATGAACTTATTAGGATGGTGTGGCTGTGGTAAGATATAGGCGAGCACTGAGAAACATGAGTGGTCTTAGAGTTAAAATATTGTGGGGAGGATGAATGAAGTAGGAGATGATGAAAGGTAGGGATATGTGAAGTGAAATTGGTCTAGTGAGGTGTACATGTATGAAGAGTTGAAGATGATGAAGGAGTAGTGAAATGGAGTTGGCTGGGATGTCTGAATTTTAAGAGCGGGTACGTGTATTATGTGAGCTGAGTAGTATATGGGTAGGTTAGAGAGAAGTCCTCGAACGCTGCTCTTTGAGGGGATATTCTCGCGCACAAAAAAACGTGAGATTGAGATGTTGTTTTACCCGTAACCTGTGGTAATAGTATAGAGTAGGGTGAGATCTATTGGTCTGGAAATGAAGGTATAGAAGTCTAAAAGTTATGCAAAAATGTGTTTCGATATGTAGTTAGGCATAAAGGCAGATGAGAGACGTGTATTATAACGAGGGAGTGATTTGCACACGCGCGGAGGGTGTAGAGAGAGAAGGGGGAGTTAAAATGGGTGAGGTATAGACGTGCACACATCTCATGGGCGAAGGAGGATTGAATGTCCGCGTGTGATAAGACAATAAAAGGGAATAAATCTAACACATTAAGATCGTGCAGGAGATACAATCGATTAATCACTATGTATCTGCATTGGAGAAGCTTTATTAGGGTGTGGCGGTCTTTAATATCTGAACATGGAAAGGCAATTTAATGATAGGTCTGGTTCTAATCTTGGATTTATTAAAGTGCTCGGAATGTTTATACTATAGGGGTGGCGGGATGATGGGCTTGAGGGGCTATACTGATCCACTTACGAGGTTTCTCCGTACTTTGAAAGGACTCCATGTTCTTCGAAGAATAAAGTGGCATCACCTTTTCTATGAGGTATCTTCGTATATCACCTAGATATGTTTGATCAGGAAGAAATGTTGTATCTGTCGGAGTTAGAATATACTTATTGGTCGCGCAAAAGAAAGAAAAAGTGAGAGTTGTACTTTAACGATACTATCCGATTCCATCATACAGAAATTTAGTTTAGTTAATATTGATAATGGTCAGGGTGGATACTTAGTGAAAGAATTGGGGTTATGACTTGCTGTTAAATAATTGATGACCAACAAAGATCAGCTAGTTGAGAGAGGGAGAACACTTATGATCAGCCTCATTATGATGAAGTATCCACATTAAATTATAATAAAACATAATAATACTCAGAAGATAGCTGGGCCACTAAGGGAATGAAAGCCTACTAAATACGAAATTTGACATACAATAATACATAGAGAGTGAGTAGTACCCATCATTCTGTAGCCAATCGAAGCTTTAGGGTGATATTTTCTTGAACTGAGGCACGATGAGTCCCCTTTCAAATATATAAGTGAGTTTAAACTTATAATATAAAGTAATATGTATATAATAGAAGGTGAGATTAGAGAGACGTGATATAATGTTAAAAGTTTAATGATATTAGTAAAGACTATCTTAATATCTCATATCTTATCGTACTCTCATATCATTTTAAGTCATGCCTTTCTTTCCTGAGGATGATTAAAACTTGGTGCCACATTAGTTCTTTTACGCCTCACGGACTGCTAAACGTACAGCGCAGCCTTCCGTTCAGCCATACCGACTTAATCTTTGCTTACCTCTATTCGCTATTAGAGCTAGGAAAAAAAATATAATTTCTGTTATTATATTATATTGATAATTATATTTAATTTAGAACATATTTATGATAAGAATAAGAATAAAGTAATATTATATTATTATATAAATTATATAAATATTATAATATATAATTAATAAATAATATCATTAATTATAATATAATTAATAATATTATAAACTCAATATATATTACAATTAAAAATCATAATAAATAATATATATATACGTAATTAATAATCATCTAATAATAATATTATCACTACACATATAAATAATAATAATAAGAGTTGAAATATAAATAGATATCTGACGTAAGATATAGAGCATATCGAAGAAGTAATATAAATTATCAGAATTTACGATGAGGACATCTTGAATCACTCACGATGTGTCCATTGAAACTTAAACAATACAGAAGGTCACCTTGCACCAGTATGTATGACGGATACAGCCAACTCTCAGCAGACACATAGCACTGCGTAGTCTATTGAAAACGGAGAGCAGAGCGCACTCTTGTTCATCAGCGTACATGAACACGTTAATACACAGACATATATGTGAGAGAGTCCCCTCTAGCTCTGCGACACCACTAGACATTGCATCACATATAATGTCTGTTAAAGATAAATAGGATTCAAAGACTCATCACACAAAGAAATCTAATAAAGGTACTCTAGGGATCGTGCTTAATACTCCGTATTTATTATAGTATAAGGCCTACTAGGGTACATGAGTAAACGAGTGAGAATAGTTACACTAAGCTCAGAATCATAATACCCTCATCATCATGATGAAATCATCTAGCCAGCTCCTTATTATTGAGCTATATCGTTGCTATCTCTGCCAACCTCGCATGAGCGAGTTTATACTATATATTCTGATTTTATCTAATTTCATGAGACCTTATTATACCGCTTTCGTGTATCTGAGCGATGCTACTATATATAAATACTACTAAACATACTACTATGTGTTTATAATATAAATCTGTACCCAGTGCAAACACTCACACTCTATCTACTCCATAATCTCACCAATTGGGAGTGAAGGTGTGCGACAACACACCTGAGTCGAAACACACAATATAACTCAGTAGAACTCGAACACGAGTATATCCGACTAGAGCTCGCAAATATGCCACTGTCTTCTTACAAGACCGCGATGTCAATCTATCCTCTATAATTATAGATTGTCAGCGCACTCACTCGACTGAGACCCCCCACTTAGCTATGGTATATTTACCATGTGCTCATGTCGATTACGCCTTCTTCACACCACCAACTACTCCTTCAATACTGATTGTAATTCCAGGGTTCCACAGGATTCATCATACTGCAATACATTCTCACTCATTATGACATAACCCCTCACAATAACCTACGAGCTCAATCTACTTTCTCTCATTTCATACTAGCTTATATCTCATTCACTTGCTTGTCAATCTAACTTTGTCCAAAGCGTCGCAAATGATCAAACCTATTCTCTCTAAGAGATTTTATCTGATATAATATCGCCATTTCCATGAATTGTCCTTTTACGGTTGCTATTCTTGCCCTGCACACTGGTTCGATTGTATTCTCCTCTAGTACACTCAAGCACCAATACTATACAAGCACTCCATGTACACGTATACACATCAACACCGACCATGAACTAATTAATCACACAATTCACATTTAAACCTATTAACCAAGTCCAAAGAGAGATAACACATATTAAATTTAAATAAATTTAATAAATACACTAATCTTGATTATATATATCATTCTTATTAACAAATTATCGATATAACTAATCAATACCACTAATTTAAATTTAATTATCTTAACATATCCAAATTAAGTTTACAACATATATATACATATTATCATATCTACCTCTCTCAACACAAATTAAATGCATCTCTAAGAAATGTACTATGATATTCTAGCGTATATCATCCAATTCATTTACTATTTATAACTATCACTTCGTATATACAACATGTGTGCTGTGTATAGTATGCTCGCTACAGTGGTACTAAATGATTCTAATATTTAACCATTGTCACCCTACCAATATAATAGATGAATAAGATCTCTCAGCAGCCTATACCTAGAGAAATTGAATGAGTTATTTTTGGTGTTGAGGGGGTGGGGGGTTCATTTTTTCAGAGATTCAAGCAGGAAACTACACACAACAATACATACAATAATAATAATAATATAAGACTATTAAAAATAAAATAATAAATTTACTATTGCCTAAATACATAATATATTAGTTTAGTTAATAACTCTAATAACATTAAATATATAAAGTAAAATAAACTGATATTTTCCTAATAATAATAAATCTATAAGTAACGTTATAAATACAATATATATAATCTCATATATTTTTATTAGAGAGTATATAAGAACCTTCATAGTTATATTACTCACTTAGAACATAATACATTGTAACTCGTTAATGTCTCGAGTGGAAGAGTGAGGGGGCTGGAGAAGGGTGGGCTATCACTCTAGTATATACTAAGTCATATGGAAAATACTTACAAACCTGAAACATCTGGTTGTTCCTATCTGAATTACCATGCCACCTGATTAATGTTAAACTTTATCATAACATAATGTCATTCCAAGCAAATTTTTTAAAATTAAGTAATTTTAAAAATAGAAAAAGATGTATTCTTTAACATTGTGTACTTACCTCTATAAATCTACTTTTGGCGTAAAAGCTGTCATACTATTTTGTCAAGAGTCTGACTTTTTCAAAGATCTTATTTGTATAATAATACTGCTTCGACTGACTAGTGCTTTACCTAGAAGAGAATTTTCATGAATGTGAGGCAACTGATATGTATGTGTACACATTTATTTGACTGAGCAATTCTTTCAAACGATAGCTATTTCTTCCAGACGACTGAGATTCTGAATAGTTTTATCAAATATACATCAAAAGGCTGAGGTTCTTGATTCATTTAATTAGAAAAGTGCATGCTACATTATTTATTTATTTCTTCACTTATTTTATCAGGACCCTCTAACAACTACTTTTGAATACAGATAATGAAGCATCGTATCCATGATCATGATCTAAATTGGCAACGTATGACAGTATTAAAGAAATTGTCCAGTCTTTTCCTGTCTCACTTTTCAAATATTTTTCACTTGACTCTTTCCATACTTATTCAACAGATATACTGTTATCATTATCAGTACATAGAAACTTGAAGAATTTATACACTTGATTCACTTTTGCTTTTTCTGTTCTATATACTTACTAAGTAGGCAATTTGAAACTGGAGAACGTTATTCGCGTCAACTGCATCAAACTATGTTCATATATTTTAATCACTCAGAGGCCATGAAAGGAAGGTTGTCGCGTGATGGCATTTCGGAGACAGCTGACAGCACGTACTTAATATTTAAAATATTTATCGATGTAGATAAACCAGTATTCATGATTGCTATTAAAGAACCACACAATCTATGTCTTCGTACAAGATGCCAAGGGTCTGGAATGCAAAAGGATGAATCACTGTGTAAGTTATACCCGCGAAAGTATTTTAACACACCCTTAATATCATCAACTACCGGCGTGAATAATTAAATTCTGAGTCCCACCACTGCAGACTAACTGCAATTCTCGAAGAATAAATAATACTATACCCATACACAAAATACTGCAAATCTCTATCTGTCGTACTTAATAATTTAATCAGAACTAGGGATCACTTTAGTATATAAACTACTCATACACTACTGATAGTAAGTCACTATAACATGAGTTATTAGCTATCGAATAGCGTGCCAACCAGTGATATATTATTCTAATATAATCACTATATAATATATATATATATTACCCCTATATAATTAAACTATTGCTTTTAATATAGTACTATATATAATATATACCTATCCAGGCCTCATCTAATATATAAATATTTACTATTATCGTCTAATATTATATCTCACTATTCAATCCTATTAATATCAAATTGATATAACGGTACACCAAAGAAGTGTGTAGCATGTGAGTGTGCACACAGATCACCTGTACTAACAACTCCCGTATATTGAATAGCTAAAATACTATAGTCAGTTTTTCAACCTCGTTGAACTTTCATTTGTCGAAACTATTACAACGCTTCACTATCTTCCATCAAACATAGCTTTTGACTATACATTCCAGACAGTCCTTCACTACCAGAATACCAAACATAATACAGATGCCTTATCTAGACGACTATGGTCACTCATAATGGAACTCCCCTAACTTTAACATCCTATCACATTACCGCTCTCTTTTATAGAACTTACATCCAATATAACTAAGACCATTCATATGTCCATAATGTGAGTCTAGTAAAGTGTTTATATACTTTCTTTTATACTGAAATTCTTCCATTCACATGTAAGCTTGTGTCATAGCTGCGGATATCATCTATGTTCCTACCAATGCAATACTAGTAAGTCTATAAATAGTAACCAAGTCTTTCACTCAGTAAACTCACTGATGCACTAAATTATAAGCATCCTACGAAATATTCAACCAATTACCATAATCATAGAACCTGCTGAGGCTTATTACTTCTTAGTGTTCAAGTAATACTAAGTGGTCTTACATATGTGCATACTTACTTTCTGCCTTCTTTAAGCCTCTGCCTTACTCCTGGATATTCGACTGAACACTATCACTCTTTTTGTCATACAAAAAAAATATTTCTCCCATCTTCTACAGACATGTCTCTTCACCTTAACCATAAAACATCTATTTTAAAATAATATAAATTTCTAATAGAACTATTTATGTCTTCCTTAAACATACGTAACTTATCAGATTCTTTATCATTCACAGGTGACAGCAATACGCTATAAATATATTATGGGTTACTAGTTTAATCGGCCTGGCCACTAAAATCCACCTGGTAATTACTAAAATTATGAGCCCCTCCAAAATCTCAAACAATTCGCTTTAAAAATCCTATCTGCGGAGCTATTTACTATCAACACTATAATTCATATATTCTTACCTTACTGAGAATCAACTCGGAAAAATCTCGTCGAGCCGTCCCGATCTTATATTTGCAATAACTATTATATTTTGGAAGTCTCTCGTCAGGAGTTTTGAATGTTGTTGCAACGTGACTTTCAGACTTTCTCTCTTTCTACCCATTACCTCGCTCTGTTAGAAACTAATAAAGACCCCCCATAACATTCACTGGCCGGCCAGAGAGTTATTCCTATGTTAACAAAAAAATAATCTTACTCTCATCACCTACACACATTCACTATCGAGTTACCGTTAGAGATATTTGCAGATTAAATATATAGAAGTGATATCTTCTACGACACTCCACTCACTCATTATAAATTTATCAGTTACAAAAGGCACCATCCTATTCAGATTATTCTCTAAGCAGGTCCCGGTGGTGGATGTGGGGCGCGAGGGTGGGGGTGCTTATCGGCTTTCTGCCGCGGTTTCTTCAGAAGAGTCTTCCTATTTCGCCTGTAATCCCCATTCATCTCTGGGTGCAAACTGTTCATTTTCTCTTGCATACACGTATGGCACCTTTTTTTGTTATATTCTTTTCCTCCTTATATAATTCCAAGGCATCTTTCTTTTTGAAACCATCATTTGCTTTTAGTCATTTACAAGGTTGTATGACAACATGGGAAAACGGAAATGAAAAGTGTTCGGGAATCTATACCAGGGGAAAATAGAAATTATCCACCATTTATGATCAGCGCGAGTCATTTGTCTTAGCCCTAAAGTATAGTGAAGCACAGTGTTTGACTGGTGCGAAGTTGACCGGTCTTAATAAAGGGAGATCTTGGAAGGAGAGCTCAGTTGGCTTCAAGGATGTTAGACAAAGTGGTTTTGGTCGTTTGTTAAGGGGAGGAGAAAGTAAAGAGCACAAGGATCATTCATTGAGTCTCCTCTTCTAGTATTACGATTTAGACCGATTGTTGATAAGTCCATATGGGTAATTAGTAAGGGAAAGAGTGGGTTGTAGCAAATAATCATATACGACTTACGCTCATCTATCATTAGTAGTCTGTACGAAACCAATATAGAGATTAACGGGTCTTGAGATACTCGAGCTATACTAGACCTACTCTGTAAGGTAGTGGTAGTGAAATTTTGGTCTACAGCTAGCGCACACGTATCTTTCCAATAAATATGTGTTTTATGAGTTTCAGTTTATTAATAAATGTTCTATTAGTTTCAATTATGTATAAGATTTATAGTGTGTAAACTATAACACAGGTGTTCACTGTCCTAAATTGCGCAGGGGCGGGCGAGTTGGTCACAGCTAATGTGGTCGTCCTTTTCTTATTAGTATTGTCTAACAAACACGTACACTGCATAACTCTGAACTTAACAAAAAGTATCTAAAGTCAAGATACTATACCTAATACCATCAAATGACTTCAATTTACCTAGAATCAAAACCTTAGATGTAGATGGCTAACGTATATGCCAGAAAGTTGGTAGACACAAACCCAGATGGAGTTTCGAACTATTATAAAGCTCGGTCAGCTCGTATTAATATTTATCTTCATGGCTGTGACTATCAATTATCATCTATTATACATCTATATAAGTAATATATAACGGTAGTATATATCCTATATATATATATATATAGTAATATATATCATATTATATATTATTTTTCATTATTATTAGTTATATATATATATAATACATTATATATATATTATATATCATATATAATATAATATATATATATATATGATATATCTTATATATATTATATATATATATATATTACTATATATATATATATATATATATATATATATATATAGTATATATATATTATAGTAATGTCATAATGGGCAAAGTATGTATTATTAACTATTTCGTCAGCTCTTTCAACTCCCGCTCATATAGAGTTAAGCACAAAACACTTACAGTAAATTGTGGCTAAGTGCCGATATTGATGGCAATTTTTTCTTTCCTTTTCTTTTTTTTTCTTTTTTGCGCCAGATACAACTTTCACTCTGAAGTCTGAACCCTTTTATCTTATATATGTAAAAAAAAAGTTTTTTTGGTAATCTTTAAGTTTTAGCATACAGATTGTGATCTATTTAATTATAAGACATATTTAAAATATTAAAAAATAGAATTTCATAAATTTACTACAAGATACATTCTCAATACATTACTTTCTCCACGTTCCTCCTTCCTAGCAACTGCTTTCAAATTGTAATTGCAACTAATTCTGGAGTCGCGGATTACCAACTTGGTTTCCTCGTCCCCGAGCATCTTTTTGATAATGATACATCTTCGTGTTTTCTTCATACTCAACTATTTCTGTTTCACTATCATCATACGGGACTTCCTCTAGCGTGATATAATCTTCCAGAGCCATCGTTTGTGTCAACAACATTAAACCCGCTTAATTTCATTTGGTTGGTTGATTCAGTTATTCTATCTAACTCTTACCACCTATAGAAACAAGGTAAATTCTTCCACCTCGGGGTTTAGTATCAGCCAACCTTGATCAACCGGAAATTTTCTGTTCATTAATGCTGGTGTTGGCTCCGGGAAATTCCCGACAATTGTGGAGCAGACTTGTTCCCACAAAATTTTGTTTCTTTATTTTCAAGAATGTTTTCCATTCTAGCCTCAAAAAGCCTAATCCTCGAACGTGTTCAATCTCATTGCATATAGTACATCTACGCTCTTTCAATTAGATAGCTCTCGAGATGTTCCTGCCCCTTTCTTCATCATTATACTGTCATTCTTATCTGCGTCTACTTCTGCTCAATATTCTTGCTTCACAGTTGGCGACATTATGCTCTCTAATTTCTCATGCCAAGTACAATTCTCTAAATCGCCAACATTCTTTTAACATGTCATCTTTTCTTGCAATGATAGCACCTGCTCCTCATTGGGTCTTGTGTTATGATTATTGAATCTTCTTGGCTCGCTACAGAGAACATACGACGATCTTACAATCATTATTGTTCTGCCTCCCTCCCTCCCGTCTCTCCTTGCTGTTTAGCCCAAATATAAATCATGATGGTGTCAGGTTCTTCTTTCTCTTCTTGTTCATCTAATTAGTATTCTTTTTGTGCCCAACTAACGATATACTTTCATTGGATTCTAGCACTTTTTTCTTAGCTGCATTTGCAAAATAGTATAATGCAAAAATATAAAACATATAATGACAGCTTGTGTGAGCGCTCCTTTTCGTTTTTACACTTGGAAACACCATTGCGGGAATACTCGGTTCTATTTTTGGACGTTCTTCAGAATATGCTACACCAACCAGTCGGTCAGCCTTGGTTCGACTCGCCAAGTTAATTGGGACCCAGCGACCTCAATCGCAATGTTTTCTGCCTAACTCCTCAAATGTACGGGACGATGACATCCCATGAACTTCCAGCTACTCTTCTTCCTCAAGTGGGTCTGTTCAAGGAGAACAGGACAGTGCCGATCCCGTTTGCCCCCTTACCTTTTTTCTGTCCCAAACAGAAAAAAAGGAGTGGGGCGGTCAAATAAAAAAAATAATAAAATAGTAAAATAAATGTATGATTTACATATAAATTTCACCATAAAATGAAATAAATCATGCAATATAAAAAACCACAAAAAAAAAAAAAATTACATAAAAAAGAGTAAAACAAAAAAAAAAAAAAACCCAAAATAAGATAATAAATAAGTAATAAAAAAATTTCGATCAAGCGTAAATCCGCGCAGGTCTCATATGCGGATGACGAGATACAAGTGGGGATTGGCGTGAAGAACATTCAGCTATACCCGGATCGCCCCAGGAGACGCTGGTGAGCGTGAGACGGGCATGAAGTGCAGCGACGTCGTATCCGGTAGGAGTAGTGATTATTAATGAAGCGGTCAGCATAAAGAACAGTCGCGTGCTATGATACGCTGTGGGGGAAGTGGCGGTTACACACCCTGACGCCTTGCCTAACGCAATTCCCTCAGTTGGGCGCAGACGCGGACTTAAAAGAGGAAGATTAACATTGCGGGGAAAATAAAAGAGAAGATTCCACAAATAGATTGCTGAAAGAAAGAGGTACCACAAAGAGTGATCCTTGAGTCTCCAATTTACAAACAATTTTCATGAGAGAAACAGGCAACCTCTTTGTGTACGCGAGGCGAACGGCAGTGTGTGGGAAATGCGATGAGGTCAATTCTCGCGAGCTATCCTGCCGTTGTAATACTATAAAAAGAGATAGGGCACCTACGTCACGACGCAGAGAAAGAGGTCAAGGAGTTCAGAGAGTATGGACATGTTATAGCTCTTAGCCTTTAGCTTCAACCTATCCAAAGAGGGTGGAGAACCGGTACACCCAGATGTGGGAACCGTATTCCTGCAGGGGCGATAAGACATTTAATATAACTGATATCTGAGCAGAAGAAAATAATCACTTGCAATCTGAAAGAAATTCGCCCCAGCTTTTGTCTGCGTCCATTTTAGCAAACCCGAATGTGATGTTGAGGTCTCCAGAGCTACTTCATATTATGTTTAGTCTAGAATGTTTCTGTTGTTTACGGGTAAGACATTAGAGCCTCAAAGGGATAGGAAAGTTGGGAGTATTTTGGACGAGGGAGATATGAAGCAATTGAAGTTTCAAAGAGTTTGACTTCACAAGATTACGGTTACCCCACTGTAGAAACATTCTGGACCAAACATCGGCTAAAGAATTTGAATCGGAAAAACTGTAGACGAGAGCAACTCTAGATACAACGAGGGAGCACAATTGAAATAGATGAAGAATGGAGAGTTGAGTCACGGCATAGGAGTGAAACAGATGAAGTGCAGCTAAGAAGACGTTGATGAAAAGTAGGAATAAAGTTGGAGATAGAACAGAACCTTGAGGAACACCACAAAGATAGAACAGAAGAGGTTGCACCATAACAAGAACTGAAATGGAACATCTGAAAGAAACTAAACAAGAGTAAGCAAAGCGAAGGAGAAATTCAAAGGAGGTAGCTTAGAGAGTAGCGAAGCATGCATACCCTGTCCAAAGCTTTAGATATGTCAAGGGCTACCACACAAGATCCCCATAGTCTTTAAAGGCAGAAACCATAGATCAGTTAGATAGAAAAGGATATCACCAGTGATCTCGAACGTCGAAAGATATACTGACACTCTGAAAGAAGGAAATGAGATCTATGATCGAGGAAATGAGAGTGTTAAGGAGAGTTTCAAAGACTTAGATAGATACAAGTTAAGGCAATAGGTCGGATAGTTAGAGAGATCAGAGCGGACTGACCTTCTTTTGATTGCTGATATAAAGCGGCTCAGCTTGAGAAAACGATATGTAGTGTTAAGGCATGCGGAGTAAGTTGAACGAGGACCGCGCAGCTCACGAAGCACACTTCCTCAAAACAGAGGAGGAATGCCCATCTGGCCACTGTCTTCCAGACGTTCAATGATCCCGTATCTATGTACTCAATTCATTGAGTAATGACAAGTAGAGCACATTGACACCTGAGAGGGATGGAAGCAGGAGGAGGGGATCCGGAATCATCAAGGGTGGAATTAGATGATAAAACGAAGACCAAAGAGATTAGCCTTTTCAGCAGGGATATTAGCTATAGAACGTCAGAAGGATAAGGGGGAAAGGCAGATTTACAGAAGTTATCTGAGATGTTTTGGCAAGAGGGCAGAAATTTTTATCAGAAGGAGAAGCAAAAGAGCAGCACACTTTCTTTTAGTGTAAGAACGCTTTGCCAGTCGAATAATAATGCATCGATTTAAGACGGATATATGGCAATTGCGAAAGATTGGAGAACGAGAGTTTCATAACAAGGGAAAATAGTGTGGTCCAACGCGAATGGATGGCACGAGAACAGACTCCAAGGATTATGGGGAGAAAATGATTTAGTGGAAGATGGAATGAACCTGTTCATCCATCTGATGATCACGGCCCTACCTTTTCATCAGAAGCAGAGGCGTTCTCCGGAACAAAACATGATTCATTCCAGCGATTGTTTGCAAAAAGCGACGCAATGCATCCAATTAGCTCGATTAAGTTCCAGAAAGTTGCTTAGGCTGGGCCGGACTGCTGGAAATGATGTGTTAGTCTTTATAGAGGAGATTGTGGTCAGAATTACCCAATAGGAGCGAAAAGGTGTATTTATATATGGCGAGAAGGAGAAGTGGTGAAGCATAAATCACGAGTGTGTTCAGAAATTGGTTAGGACGATCTGGATGTGTGTAGGTCTAATCAGTTGTCCAGATCGTTGAGAATACAGAATGTTGGCCTCCTTCCCACCTGAATCAGTATGAAAGATGAGCCCCAACCACTCAGTGTGGTGTACTTGAGGTCCATAAGTAGGGATTTCGGCAGTTGGATGAGAGGAAGTAACAGTCTCGTGAGAAGTAGTAAGATATCTAAAAAGAATGAACATTGTTTCTATGGAGAGCAAGCGAAACCACAAAAGATAAGGTAGTAGTAGGAGAGGCAAGATTTTAAGCCAAGAACTCGAAATTGAGATTCGAGATTTTCGAGACGTATTACGGGATTGTTAATGTTTATATAGGCACATAGACAACCAGCATCAGATCGGAAATTATAAAAATAAGATTATAGTAGAGATGTTCTAACATTGTAGAGAAGGAATCCTTGCAGCTGAGTCTCGAAGAATAAAATATAGATGAAAGGCGAAAGGGTGCGTGTTTCCAACAGAATTCATGAAATTGATGCGAAGACCCGGACATTTAAGCTAAAATCAATAGAAATGCCCACCCCTAACGCCAGCCTCAACCCCACTTTCTTATCCGACCACGTGACCCTCCATTAACAACCTTGAAAAATGGCAAACCTATTAAAAAATATATATATGTATATATATATAAATTGAAAAAAAATAAACATAAATGCCTAATACTTAAAAAATATATAACTAATGCTAATACTAAAAATAATATTAACTAAATGCTAATACAAAAAGTAATAAAAATTATTCCAAAAATCTAAATAATCAATACGCGATAGCTATAATACTAACAAATGTGAACAAAGCTAGAAAAAATATGACAATTTAAATATAGTAAATAATAATAATATAATAATAATAATATAATAATATCATAATAATAAATAAATAAATAATAATCTGGAGTATTGATTGTCTAATTAATAAGAAGGATTTTAGGAGGACAGTCATGAACATAGAGAATTTTCTTTCTTTCGCATATTCTAGTTACGGCGACAGCAGCAACCGGCCTATCTTTTTGCTTGAAAACTCCTGACTACATTGGAACCTTAATGCGCTAGAACACGATCTTCTGAGAGCTTCTGGGAGAATAGTTTTTTGATGCAAATGGAAGAAGATGCAAGTTTTATGGTATTGTCGTTGTAGCGTGGTTGGTGCCGCTGCCGCCCATGTAGCGCTCTAGGGAATATGCTAATATTCTCGGCTACCGGGGGGTATTCCGATAATCTGTGTGAGCACTATGGGCAGGTGGCGGAGCATGGGAGTGTGCACGTGCGCATTATCTCTGGCGCCCATCGATGGCGAGCCCAGAAGCATCGTTAGCACTCCTTCTCTTGCCCATTGTAGTATATATATATAATATATTTATTTATCCATATAGTATATATACATATTATAATAGTATATATATACTATATAATATATATTATGATTATATATTATATATATATATACTTAATATATGATATATATATATATATAGTATAATATCATAGTATATTATATATATTATTATATTATATATATTTATATATATAAGGACATTTTTTTATTTATCTCTTTTATTGGGCAGGTAATTTCCAGCATAGTTGC
>JABUQX010044134.1:25000-26253 GCA_015478945.1 Trachelipus rathkii | reverse complement strand
AAAGAAATACAAAAGATGCCAAAGGAGCTGAGAAAGGAATTTCCTTCGGAGCCACTATTGATTAGAAATTCCTTATTATTCCTTTGCTTCGACATCTAGTAAGAAGTTTAGTTCACCAGAACTCCTTCTTTTTCATGTCCAATATTCTTGTTCATTTCTTCATGATTTGTTCCTTGAGAATAGTGAAATGGTTTTTTCCATAATAACCAGTTCCCATTTCCGGCGAAGGGGACTATATCGTGAATCGATATGTTGCTTCGCACATATAAGTCGATGGAAAAAACTTGTTGCGAAGGAATTTCATAGTACGGCGCCCTTCAGGCGGCATACCTCGAATTCCCTTGCAAAATGAAAGCGTCTTTCTCACGCTAGCTTATTGGTTCTTCAACTTCGAACTAGCATAGGAACTATACAGGCCCGATCCTGTCTTTTCCTTCTACTTCCTCACTTTCCTTCGACAGGAACACCACAAAGGCGAGAGTCCTAAAACGGTATAAATCTCGCCCCGTAGCTATTGCGCATTCTATGCAACCGCCACAGGTCTGGGCATACGAGAGAGCTTGGGAACACCTCATTCTGTCTTCGCAGTTCACCTAGTGCAGTTAGTGCATAATAGTATTGCTAAAGTGAAATTATTTTATAGAGGGATTTAAATATTTAAAGTAAACTATATAAACTATTTTATAGAGGGGTTTAAATATTTAAAGTAAACTATATAAACTATTTTATAGAGGGGTTTAAATATTTAAAGTAAATAAAATATATATAAAGAAAGAAACTCATAACGCAATAGGCGTATATCTGAAATATATATATAATAAAATATGTATATATATGTTGACTTATATATATATATATATTATTATATATATATATTATAATATATATTATATATATTTATATATATATATATATATATATATATATATATATATATATATATATATATATATATATATATATATATATGTTTAATTAAATATCTAATTATATTATTATTTGGATCAAATGCTCATTCTTAAATCGTTGCAGAAATATATACGATGTAATTAAAACGGTACGAGAGGAGTGTCAGTGCAGTGAAAACGTTATCATATCAATCCAGATGAATATTGGAGTGAAAACGTTGCTCGTATCTAGCCAGATGAAGCCTCACCAAATATTTGCAAAAATGAAGCTCTAAGAAATGGCGGAGGTAACAAGTCATCAGCACAAAGATTTATTTAAATAAATGAGTTCATATTATAATAATA
>JABUQX010044134.1:0-20000 GCA_015478945.1 Trachelipus rathkii | reverse complement strand
AATATCATTCCATAAAACAGTACATATAAAAATGTATTCTATATTTTAGAAAAATTATATATTTTTTTATATATCAAAGATGATTAAAAATTTATTAAATAAACCTTTGTCAAAGCAACAGAGCCCATGACGGGACTTGCTGTAAATTCTATCAATGTACATGTAACCGCAAGATGCGCGCAATAGCGTAGGAACCAAATGCAAACTCTGAATTGTATGGCACAAAGCTCATTTTAAAAATTATAAATTTATAACTCAAGTTATTTCGCATGCTAGCTTAAGATTCACTTCCTTTTCTTTTTTCAAACACCTTACTCTCGTAGTCTAAAATCTTTCTTTTAATATTAAAATGATCAGAAAATATTAAGAGTGTAAGCATCTACGAAAAAAAAATATATATATAATTGCCCACGAGAGAGGCAACACTCTCTCTATTTACAAGGACAAACGTTCCTTCAAAACCCAACCAAAATCTCCTCGGCTATCGCCATAGAACCCAACGCCATCTAGCGGAAAACAATAACAACAACTCGTGTACCCTAAACATACAACTTGGTTACCATGACAACGACCTTCAAATGGAGTAACCAAAACAGAATGGATAATAATACATAGGAAGAAGGAGGGTAGGAATATCATTTTGAAAATTGTTGTTCAAAGGAAGACTTGAAGATGCGGATTATTGGATCTTGAATGCATTTGAAAGAAATTAAAGGTTAATACGAAGTTTACCGGCAAGGTTCCTGAAAATTCAATTAAATAAATGAAGGAAACATTAATTTCGCCTTTGAAAGTGTAACATTGAAGAGTAAATGCGAAATGAGAAACGGTGGGAACGACGAAAAAGGGTTAGAAGATTGAAAAAAAATACAGAGAAAACCAGTATCTCTGACGAAGGTTACTATGTAATTAAACATGTCGCTATACGAGCTCTTATTTTTATGAGGTTTTCTTTCTCTTTCTCAAATTAGTGCTTCCAATCTTTTCCAGCATGTTAGTTATTAATCAGAAGGTTGGTGAGACAGGATGTCGGTGGAACAGAATAAGGCGTCACCTTGATTTACTGAGTCCGAATTTCTTTTTGCACTCGAGATCACCTAAGTCTAAGGTGAAAATTACGATAGGGAATCCTTGTGGACATAGCATGCATTGGTCATTAGAAGCTATGCAGCTGTAAGAGGCTAATTTGCCGGTCTCATGCATCCACCTTAAATCTCTGGTGAAGCCTCCATACTTGTATACCGTATCTATTATTTAAAACTAAAGTATTTCGCGAATCTTTCTCCCCAAAAGAAAGAGAGCGCCAACATAAAGAGTGAGCAATGGCGGGAAAGTGCCCAATACGGGACACCGCCAGGTTAACTCGTGATCAGTCTTAGCACAGCCCTCACACGATGAGGCGGTATCAATCTCGACCTCATTCTCGCAGGTCATTTAGATTAGGAATTCGTGCCATTTCTATTTGTTAGTTTTATATGTGTGTTATCATTATTGCTAACGTCGTCTTGTGCATTAGAATTACCTCATTTACTTAATTGATCAAATCATATTTTGTCCTTGTTCATATCACTACATAATAAAAGCACTACGCTTGAAAGTACCTATTAATTATCCCCCTCATTTGGATGCGAGTGATTTGGTGTATATATATTATATATATATATATATTATATATATTATATCTATATTATATTTATATATATATATATATTTATATATTATATATATATATATATATATATTATACTATATTATATTATATATATATTATATATATTATATATATTATATATGGGAAAGATGTATTTTCAATTTAACAGCAAAATTTACAAATCATCGATCCATATCTCAAAACTACAATCCAGCTACAAGGAAAAAGATCTTGCTTGCTTCTTTGGCAAAAGTGCAATGTAAATAAAAAAATAAAAAACAAAATATAACAAACAAACAAAAAAAAAACAGTATAAATGTAAAATACAATAGCTAGAGCGAAAAGGAATACATTTTTTGGATCCTTGAAATTTTAGCAATAAAAATGCTACTAGATAAAATAAAAATTGTTGTTAGTAATATATAGTAATATGATTTGAGATCTTATTTAGAGACTTTTATTGGTTACTCGTTTTAATTATTACTTTTCTATTAAATTTTGCTTTTTTTTTTTTTTTTTATAAGATACCCATATTTGCTTTTTATTTCAGCATCAGTATTCTCGGCTTCCGGGGAATAGGGGTAGGCTAATTCCCCCTCCGGGAGGGTCCCTGGACTCCGCGTTTTTGGTATTTGGGTGTCCCGGGGTTTCTCCGCCTCCCTATGGGTAATGGAAAACGTCGCCCTGTGTTCCCCGTCGGTCGAGCCCCCTAAAAAAATTTAATACCTTTACACAAATAATATATTTATATATATGTATCTGCTTCTAAAAAACATAGGCAATATTTTTTTATTTATTTTTTTTATATTTTCTTTTACATTGTTCCTACTAATTACAAGGATTCCAAAAATGTATTATTTTCGCTGTAGCTATTGTAGTCTTTTGAGATATGTTTTTTTTTTTTTTTTTTTTTTTTTTTTTTTTTTTTTTTTAGCATTTTCCTAACTAAAATTTTCAAAGGATTACAAAAATTTATTCTTTTCGCTGTAGCTATTGAGTTTTTGAGATATCTGATTGAGAAAATATATTTTGCTGTTAATGAAATACATATTAAGCTATATATATATATATAGATATATATTTTATATAATATATATATATATATATATTATTATATATTATATATTATATATATATATATATATTATATTATATATTATTATATATATATATATATCTAATATATATCATATATATATATATATATTATATATATTTATATTATATTATGAAGGGGTTATGTCGCTGTTGAAGACCACCTTTTTAGTGAACACTAGATGATGTTGAGAGAGTGAGCTTGTTTCAGCGATGAATTAGGCGTTTTTTGGTCCCGGGGACTGTTTTTGGACTGCATCGGTGGTGGTCGCAGGCCCCTTCCACCAGACGCACAGAACTCCCCCCAGTGACAAGGCGCGAGCACACTCCGCTCTGCGAACCTGGAAGGTCGTTGGTCAGCTGTCAGATGAGAGCCAGGTGTGCCATTTAGGTCACTGAGAAGGCTTCGACACTCTGTACTCTTACGTGCAGTTGGTCTGCACCTGCAGTGAGAAGCACAGTACAGGCGTTACAGGATGACCGAACGGCAGCCCAGCAGAAGAAACGAATTGATGTAATGCCGCGTTGAACGATTGTGGTAAAACAAAATCTAGCACTGAAATGTCTTACCAACGGCGGACACTTTGAGAGAAGATGGGATGCTGGTTGGTGTTCGTTGTGCCACTCCAGTGGCAACTAGTCAATCCGGTGTACCACTATGAAGGGGTTATGGTCGCTGTTGAGGAACCACCTTCATTAGCGGAAGACTAGATGATGTTGAAGAGGTGCGTTGTCGCGATGAATTGGCGTTCTTCGTCCCGGGGGCTGCTTTGGACTCATCGTTGGTGGTCGCAAGCCCCCTTCCACAAGACGCCACAATATATATATTATATATTATATATATATACATTATATATATATATATATATTTAATTATTATATTATATATCTATATTATATATATATATTATATTATATATATATTTTATATAATACTATATATATATTAATATATATACTATATATTGTTTCACATAATTCTCTCGTTCATATATCGTTTAAGTGACAACGTGTTCATAGTGTTTATTCTTGCAAATCGACATTCAAAATTGATGCGTCGGACTTCAGACTCGCAGTCTCTTTTGCAAGTTTATTGAAGAAGTTAGGCTTGTATTTGTTTGTAAAATTTTATTGAAATATTTTTTTGAAGTTTTATTTTTCAATTACTTTAAACAATGAGTAAATGTAACATTGAAAGTGATTCATTAGTTACAAAAGATTCCGAAGAACATTTCAAAAAATGCAACAAACTGGTGTAAGTCCGAATTAATAACTTCTGGGAAATTTTTTTGGAACTTGCTCCATGTGAAGCAATTTCAAAACTTTCGTTTTATGCAAATTGTGTTTGCGAAACCTGGTGTTTTTTATAAGTGCTGACATATCATCCTGTGGTAATTTGAAGAAACATATTTCGGTAAGTTTAATTTTTCATTACTGTAGGCCTACTTTTCAATTTACATGAGGTATAAGAACATAAAAAACTTTGTTAACTTAATTTTTATACAATTTAAAAGTTTACAGATGAAGAAGCACGATCAACTGCGACATAATACTTATAAAGTAATAGAATGTTTCTGTGTATATATATTTCTCGAAAACTATTTATCTTTTTTGTTTATGTTTCAATGTACGGTTTCGGATGTATCGGCGATACAATACCGAGTACCGGTATTGCCCAAACGTTTTTTCAAGTACGAGTATATATAATATATTATATATATATATATATCTTCCTATATATATATTATATTAATATTATATATATATATACTATATATATATATATATATATATGATTAGTATTATATATATTAATAATAATATATATTTATATATATTTTTAATTTATTAAATAAATATCTATATGTTAATGTTACTTCCCATACAAGGCGGATGAGATCCTGTATACGGTGGAAGTAACTGAGAAGAGGAAAAGTCTCGCATTCTAAACAGAACTCCAGTTCTTTGAGGCCGCCCTGCAACCACTATGATTTGAGGTTTTCAAAAAAATTTTTTGTTTATGTTTAAGGCCAAGGATGTTTTTATTGTCAAGAGGAGAGACAGAGAGGGAGATTTGTAGAGTTGGGTTTTTAAAGAATTAAATTTCACAGCTTGAGACGACCCAACCTAATTCTATCCAGATCAGTGAGAATAGAAATCGGGAAAGATTAAGAGAAGAGGCAATTCTAGAAGTAACAGAGGGAGCAGAATTGATATGAGTCGAAGAATGAAGGGTCAAGTCATCGACATATGAGTGGATAGAGTTGATGTGCAGGTGAGAAGATCTTGATCGAAAAAGCAGGAATAAGTAGGAAGATAAACGAACCTGAGGAACCCCCTCATTGACAAAAAGACGGAGAAGTCGGCCCATCAACAAAGCCAACATTTGAGCGATTTGAAAGAGCTAGACATAAGTAAGCAAGAGAAAAAGGAAACCCAAAGGAGGGGAGCTTGAGAGCAGTGACGCGTGCCATCCCGGTCAAATGCTTTGATATGTCAAGCGCACAACAAGTCTTCCGTAGTTTAAGGGCGGAAACATAAATATGTTAAACTAGGCAGTATATCGCCAATAGATCGAGCACCGAAAGCGTACTGGTAATCAGAAGAGGGAAAGAGATTCAGATGATCTAAGAAGTGAGAGGTTAGAAGGGTTTCAAAGATCTTTGAAAGAATACAAGTGAGAGCTATAGCGCGTATAGTTAGAAGGATCAGAGCAGCATCATTTTTTCGGAATAGGTTGCAGCATATGCGCGCTTCCAACACTGGAGGGATACAGTGCTAGTATTGAGGCATAGCGAATATAGTTGAACGAGGGGTGGGTGTCCAGCACGGAAGCACACTTCCTCAAACTCGGAGAGGAAATGCCATCCGGGCCACCCGACTTCCTAACGTTCATAGATTGGAGCTCATGCACCCGATCATGAAATGACAGGTAAAGGCATAGAACACCTTGAGAGCAGAAGGAGGAGGAAGAGGAATACCAGAATCTCCAGGGTTGATTAGAAGGAATAGGAAAGGTCAAAGAGATGATTGGCTTTTCAGTGTGAGTATCAACAGACTCATCAGAGCGAATAAGACGGAGGACGGGAGATTTACAGAAGTTGTTTAGAGATGTTTTTGGCAAGAGGCTGAAATATTTGTCATTAGGAGAACCAAGGAGGTCAGCGCATTTTTCGTTTATGAAAGTCCGCTTTGTGCTGTCGAAGAGTATCCCTGCAACGATTTTAGCTGAATGAAAATTGCAAGAGGTAGGAGAACGAGAATTTTACACCCCGATAAGCATTGTCTCTAGCCTGAATGGCAGGGAAAGCACGATCGAACCATGAATTTTGAGAAGAAAAAGATTTAGTCAAGAAGGAGACCTGCTTCATCATCCCATTAAAAATTACAGTTCCCACTTTATCGGCAGAGTTCTGAAGCGTCTTACGAGTCAAAGCAGTCTTCATTATAGTTAGCTGTAGAAGCAACGCAATGCAGCCCCAATCGGCCCGTAAAGTGCAGTAACCGCATTGGGCGGATGGAGATGTTGGGGAGAAAGTTATTAAATTAAGTGATATAGGTTTGGGTAGATTTGCCGATCAGGAGGCGAAGGTGGTGTATTTATAGAGAGAAGGACTAGTGGTGAAACATAGTCAAGTGTGTTAAGAATCGGTATGGGATCCGATCGGATTGTGGTAGGTTATTTAAATCAGTTGTCAGATGTTGAGAATACTGAATAATTCGGGACTTTCTCCCACTAATCAGTAACCGAGAGGAATCAACATTCGTTTTGTGGTACATTGTTTAAATCCCCTAATAGAGAACCTCAGGTAATTTGGATGAGAGATATACAGTCTCGTGCGAAGTAGTAAGGTAATCAAAAAGCGCATGAAATCTGTTCTGTTTAGGAGAAAGTAGTGAAGCTCAAGAATATGTATTGAGGAAAAAGATTTAAGCCACAGAACATGAAGATTAGGAGATTTCCGAGATTCTCGAGCGCGTGTTTATGGAATGTTTATTTACACTAGTCAATATACCCCTTAAAGGAAA
Organism: Trachelipus rathkii; assembly: GCA_015478945.1. NCBI lineage: Eukaryota > Metazoa > Arthropoda > Malacostraca > Isopoda > Trachelipodidae > Trachelipus > Trachelipus rathkii. The sequence goes on along the minus strand of JABUQX010044134.1, from coordinate 13,225 downwards.
TTATATAAAAAACAGTTATCGTTGGAAATATTAAAAGAGTTGAAGAATGAATTCCTTGCCATCTGGGTCTCAGACAAGAGAAAAAGGTTAGAGTTGGAGAGGTAGTATTTCATGGATGCAGAGTTAGAGTGCAAGCCATTGATGTTGGTAAAGTCAAAGAAACGCCACGTGTGAAATCCTGGTCTATCCAGCAACGGCAACGCACGACGCCACACGCAATCACACAAAAAAGAAAAAAAAAAGACAGAAACAAATACAAAAACCAAAGGAGAATGAGGAAAATTTATTCGTACGTTAAAACCTAAATTTTAAACGATAAAACCTATTTACAGCAATAACTAAATATGATATCAGAAGTTTACAAAACCTCCGCACTCACGCGCTCTCACTGAATTGCGTATAAAAAAAAATAACTATTGATCACTAAAAGTAGATAATCTGTATAATATGATAATAAATGGCGTGTCAATAGGGTAATTTTCGCTAACAGACAAAGTTGAAGAAACGCTAATAATCTAAGTTAAAAGGAAATCGAGGAAAAAAAACATAACTTGGTAATAGGTATCTATTCGAACTAGATTTATTATTGAAATCTAAAAAAGTTTCTCATAATTTTTTCACCCAAAGTTAGAAGTATCGGCTAAGTATCCGGCCATTTTAAACCGATCGATACCGATACCATCAAAATGGCCGATACTACCGATAACGATACTATCTATCGGTACATCCCTAGTTCATAGTAGGGTAATCTTTTTATTAATCATTTTGGTGCGGAATAAATCAAAAGTCTGGACGCGTAACAGGAATTTCAAAATTTACTTATATTTTGTGAACTAGTGAGAGGGGTAATATTCAATTTATAACATTTAAAAGGAATTGAATCTTTATGAAAAGTTGGATAGGTGGACTAGGTGGTAAGCTCTATATAACAAAGTTTTAATGCTGTTACATTTAAAAACAAGAGGGATGTGACTTTTAAAAATTTAGTCCTAAACCGAAAAAGGTCTTTTTTCGGGTAAACCTTAACGGTGAATTTGAGTCTGATTCCTAATAAGATGTCCAGATGGTAGGTGTTTCACTTATTTCTTTTGTAAATTTTTAGTAATTTGACAATTTAAGTATCAAAAAAGTAAAAACCCTTATTTTATCAAGAAAAAAGTGGAAGTGCTCATCATAAACCCATTGTATGGCTGATTTTGAAGGGGGGGCAAATTTGATAACTCAGTTTTTAAAATGATAGTTAAGGTTGGTAGGTGGCGCTTAAGTGGGGACGCATGGCTAGAGATTGTTTGGTTGGTACAGTCTATTATTACAAAGAAATAGGTGTTGGGTGGCTTGTAGTGAGTTTTAAATTTAGAATTATTGAAGGCGTTAAGTACTTGATTTAAACATTGAAATATATCGTCTAGGGGAGAATTCTATTGCATCTTTATAGGTATATTTGGTTGTAGTAGAGACTCATATTAATTTGACAGATGAATAATCGTTGTCAAGCATTAATGTCCAAATCAGTTTTGAAAACTATAGGAATTCTTATTATACTATTCTTTATTTGCGAAGGGGTCAAAAGAGGTACTTCAGAATTTTGCTAGTCTATTTTGTGTCTTGAGCTTGCTAAATATTAGGTTGATGGGAAACATTAGTTTTGTGTATTTTAGGGAGACCGTATAATATACTCCTGGTGAAGAACCATGAGAGTAGATATCATTAAAAACTGCTTTACTAATTTTGTTGGCTTTCAGCATCTTACGGTTAGAAATTAAACCTTCTCCTCTAATTGAGTGACGGAATCAAGATCTTATTGTGAATTGGAGTAAACTTAGTAGTGTCAGAGATAATGTTAAGGATTTTATTAATATAATCAGCTTTGTCTAAAAGGACGACACCTAGGCCCTTGTCAGGTTTACAAATAATTGTTGAAAGATCATTCTTGAGTGATTTCAAAATACCAATATCAGTCTTCGAATTAAATACAGAGAAAATTTTTTGAAGCTATTAAATTTCAAAAATAAAATTTTTTGGGCCAGAAGTTTTTATTTAGGGTACTGGTATTAAGTCGGAATTGAATGTTTTAATTTCCCACGAGTAATTAATCTTCGAGCCCTAATAATTTATTCATATATCTATATGATAATCAGGCAACAAAATTCAGACAAGCCCAGGAGGCGCTTTTCATTAGTTGACAAAACTTTGGAAGAATAATTATAATTCTATGTATTTTTCAATGTTGGAAAGAAAAAATGAGAAAAAAGGATTAAGGTCACAGTTTATGTAAATTTCAAGCTTTTAGTTTATTGTGCGTGCAGCGGATCTTAAACATTAGGTGGTTAAAGGGCGTTTATTTTAAAGTTTTGAGCATTTTTTATTTGTGACTAAACAAAAACTCAGAAAAGTTTATTCGGTTATAAGGTTTATTTGGCATTCATTATAAATGTGTTGTGTGCGATTTGGTTTATAAAAAGATATAAGTTAAATTGTGTCATTTGACTGTTACTCTCTTTCTTCTTCCAACGTATCACAAATCCTTTGGCAGCATGCTGCCCGTGACAGTCCTAATCAGTAACACTCTACAATTGTTCTAAAAACTTGTATTGTAGCAGTATTTTTTCCAGGTGCTCTGTTTTGAGCGGGTTAAAAAACTGGTGTGCAGTTAAGATGCAATATTAACTTTAAAAACTCACGCAACTTATTTTCTCCACCTGGAGAAACGGGCTTCATGACTATCGGAGTTTTGCACGAGTTCTTTAACCCTGATGTGACCGTTCACAGCTTCACAATAATTACTACTTTTTTTATTTTTTTTTTTTTTTTATTTATTTGTTTTTTTACTTTTTTTTTTTTTTTTTGGTGTTTCTTTTGTTGCTTAACTCTGTTCTTTTTTTTTTTTTTTTTTTTTTTTCTATCAGGTGATGAACGGTTAATGATCACCCTTTTGGCTATGAACAATGTCTTTAAAGACTTAAGCATACTAATTGATGATTTAGATATCATGAAAGAAAAATAAACGTTTGGATATTCAGGCACGGAGGAATAGTCATTTGAATATTTTAACCTTAAGTCCTAAGGGCGGTCACGTGGTGACCGTTTTTTGTGTTGATTATATGGAATCAAATTTTTCAATTTTTTTTATTTTTTTTTTTTTTTTTTTTTTTTTTTTTTTTTTTTTTTTTTTAAGGTCCTTTTTTTGTTTTTTTTTTTGTTTTAAAAATCTCTCGTAAAAGTATGATTTATATCTCTCTATTTCATACTGCCCGAATATTGGAGTCAGTATTCTTAGGCATGGCGAGAAGTGGCGTGTTGGAAGTCTCTCTCTTAAATTTTGATTTGTGCGTGAGAATGTATTTTTATTTTTATTTTTACTTATTATAAAAGTTTTTTTTCGTGTGTTGTTCATATTGTTTATGTTTAGAAATGTGAAAAAAGAATATGTTCCTGTAATTTTCGTATAAACTTCGTGGTCTCTAGAGTCAATGTCCTCTGAGAAATGTTCCTTTTAAGCATTAAATGGAAATTTATATAGTATGCAATGATACCTAAATTATAACAGAGCTGTGTGCCAGCTAAACAATAAAGTTGAACATCGAAAATTTCGCTAGCTCCAACTGGTAATCTCTGAATAAAGATGTTAAGAGATCAAACATTGAAGATGATAACAGAACTTGGACTCATATTTTATAAAAGTCTAATGATGACCTAAATAACAGTATCAATATATTTAATCACTGATCAGTAAGATACTAAATATGTAGATTATCACACAGCCCTTCGATGTGAAGCTGTAATAAGACAGAGGAAGACCACATAACGACTACGCCATCTCATGTAGAAACTATAGAAATCAACATTTGATACTAGTGGCCAAGTGGGCATAATATTAATGACAATTTTTCCATTACAATGAAGATCAAGAAACATCGTATTAAATGTTGTAAAGCAAGTATTGATGTATTAACAACGACTTGATTATCTCGGCTCCAGTTATTTTCAATAGTTTGTTGCAGGTAAAATGTCGCCTCCTGCAAGTCTTTCGATTTTGTAAATATCAGAATGTTATGCCCAGACACTATTGGGGTGAAGAATGATAGACGCTTGAGAGATCATTCCTAGCCTGATAAGCCCTTTACCACTTCAAAGTAGCAACTGTTTCATTTAGCTAAAGGCGAAAGTTTGGATGATTCGAAACCGATATTCGAACAAAATCTAGCTCACAATCGTTACATTAGTAAGTTCATCTAGAGAAGCCTCGATATCAGGCCTTTTATAATTATTTAATTAGAAATACTGATGAATGTTACTAATCCAGAGGTATTCATTTTAACAATTAGTGAGCAGAAGCATTAGCTAAAATTGATATATATCGATCTTTCATAGTAACTGATGTAAAAAAATCAGAGGTCGAAATCTTATCGGTTCGCTGAAGTAATGGAGTAAAATCTTTTATCCAAATTCTTGCCTGATTTACGACATATGAGCCATATGGTAAATCAATATAATCATAAAAGAAAAATAATTATGTTTGATACCAAAAACTGGGCGTATATGAATGGATCTTGACTTATTGCGTTACTTCAACATCATAATTATAGATTAAATAGAGCTTTGAACAATTATGGATGTAGACAGTTCTAACATAGTGTCAAATTGTCACCGATGGGTTAAATCATGAAATCGTGAATATAATCGGATTATATAATGCATTTTGTTTTTTTTAAAAAATTGATATACTTATCACTCAGCTATTTATAACTTCAATGCTGATCGCCAAGGTAAATTCAAACACGATTGCACAAAAGCCTTTACGATTTGGATAAAGAAACGATCAACTCCTAAAGAAGACGTATAATAGATAATGAAAAAGAATTAAAGAAGAAATACTGTGATCCGTGGTATATATACATTTCATGAAAGAGAATACAGGGAAATAAGTTATAGAAAAGGAAGAAGAATATAGAATGCCATTTACGATGCAGATGAATATGCGATGCTGTACAATAAAAGGAACAGGTATCACATTGGGCCAGGACAAAACATTTTAAATAGCAGACCGAAAAACGCTGAATCAGCTATAGGCCGGATGGAGTTTCGAGAACACGAAGCAAAACGGTGGCTGCCAAAGGGTGAGCGAAATTGTAGTCATTCAGCCGGAGAGGCTTTTCAGAGGCACACCAAGGCAGAGTCGTCAGCAGAACCCGTGGGAACAGAATAAAAACTCTAGCGCGCGCATCTGCGAATGGAAAGAACACTCATATTGCGCAATCGCGACGCCTTGTGGGCACACCACTGTGCAGGTGAAAAGTTAGCCTGAAAATGTTAGATCTGTCTTCAGTCGTTGCTTTATCTATTGCTCCTCGCGTCCATCGTCGTTTTAGCTAGATTGCACGCTCATCTGATCTATAAGAATGCACCATGCCAATTTTACGCTACGACTAACTTTCGAATTAATTAAGTACGCTTAAGCGGAAGGAGAGAAAGGACCAGAGAAGAAATGGAGAAGGGGGAGACTTATGACAGAGGTGATAGAGAAAAAGACAATAGGAGGAAGAAGGGGAAGGAGGAGGGACAAATGGTAAGGACGAAGAAAGGGAGAGAGGGACGGAGGGCGGCAGGATGAAGCGAGGGAGATGAGAAGCCAGGAAAAACACGACAAATTGGGCGGGCGGAGGGACCTGGAGAAAAAGGGGACCGAGGAAAAAGAAGACGAGGCGAGCAGAGAAACCCAAACCTCAGCCCGACGCAAAGCCAAGCGCGCGACGGAGCAAAAAGCACAAGAGATCCAGAGGCCACGAGGCTCTCTCTGAGATTCCCGAGAGTAGGCCATCGTTTGACAACGGGCTCTATTTTAGCCCTTTCTGGTTCGTTTTCCTGAACGGACGTTATTCAAGCGGTGCGTGACAGACCGAAAAAGGTGAAAAAAACAGCGGACCTGAGGGAAAAAAGGGTGGCGTAGAACCACGTGATATACAGAAGACCAGGAAGTACAGTATCGTTCCAGCTCTACGATACACATACAAAACCTTGGTTTGCATGTGGGAAACAATCTTAGTTGGAAGCACGTGGACCCTTATAGCGTCGAATGGATATTCCGACCCATTATATGAGAAACTCACTTAATGTTTCTGGAGTACTGGTGAATGACAAGAGGAAGAAAAAAGCTATGGAGATTTAATTGAACTGGGCGCCACAAATAGGGCACTCCTCCGTCTGCTGCTTTGCTACAAAACATTATGACTGTGTGGTATTAGGCAAACAGAGCGGGAATGACTTTTTCTCAGGATGTGCAACAGATTCTTTCTGGGGAACAGGGCAAGCCGACGAACCCACTAATCGAGGTTCGTATCGGGAGGAAACAGCTAGCCAGTTTCCACCTCTCCGGAATGTGCTTCAGATCGAAATTATAGAGAAACAAGTTGGCAATACTTAATTCTCACCTAATGAAATTTGTTCGGAGTATAACCAGGCAGTATGATATTGATGATAGCAGGCAAGTGAACGCTGGCATATCAAGATCATAAGGGATTCATTGCCAAGGCGTTATCAGGGCAAGTAAGGGATATCAATATGTGGAACCGACGTATGTTGGATGTCTTTGGATGGGATATTCCAGAACGCTGGATGCACAGTAGTGGGTCTACGAGAGAGGAAGTGTTTACTTACCTCGGATAAGGTATGTTTACTTAGACTTAACGCGATTCACATTTAATTACTCAGTGTATGTCCACACATACATCTTTATCATCATAGTTGTATTGTATGTTAACATTCATATGTGCCTATCAAAAGACATGTATCATATCATTGCGTTTGTTTCTCTCCCTTCAATAATAAAAGCATATACACATATAAATATATTATATAAGTATATAGCATACCATGGAGGCGATGGATTCTGTGAGTAGCGTACCTAGTATAAGTGGTATATTATTATATATATATATAAATGAGGTAAATATATATATAATTACTATTAATACTAATAAATAACTATATAGATATATATTATATATATATTAATATCTATTATAGTATATGAAACTTCTTGTCAATATCAACTGATATATATATTATTATATTATAGGTTAATATAAGGCATATGATATATTTTTATATTATTTATACCGACATACTAATCATAATAAATAAGACTTGTATCAATACAGATATAAATGTAATACACCAACAAATATCGAAATACAATTTAGAATATGGAAACAGCTCCAGAATAGTAAGATGCTTATATCATACTATATATATGATATATATTGATATATATATATATCCCAATTAATTGTGATAGACCCTCTTGAAAGGTAAATTCATAACGATTTTACAATCCTTGTAGTACACCACAAATATCTCACAATGCGATGTGATATGCAAAAACCAGATAACCTTTTTGGATTCAGCACATACCAATATAAATCGAATTGTCGGGAAACCGCCCGCAAGAAATTTCATGTTTGAAAGTGCTCCCTATAGTACAAGTAATAAACAAAAGATAAATGAACATAATTCTTGTAACCATCATTAGCAAACCTTGCACAATAAAAATCATCTAAAATGACAGATTGAAAAGACAGTTGTTCGATACGTTAAAGTTATTAAACTAACTTCATTTGATGATAACTCTAAGTTAAAAATGACAGAACTTTAGCAGTTCTCCATTTTCAGGGGATAACTTATTTCTTGTGGGCTTCATAAATCATTTCCTCCTGTTCTAAATTATTCTTTCACTTTCGAACTGATGATGGTGGAGCTGAAAGGTATTTTATTGCTAGTTTTGTCAAATTCATAAAAGCTATTCTCCCAGATGTCATTGATGACTTATGAGTCGAAGTTATAATCGAGTATTTATAGGTCGAATATAATCTTTCCCATAACTATATCTATTTGTTTATTTTATTTTTTGGCAAACCGGTATGTAGCCTTTTAACATTTTAATTGACCATGACAACTCACACTCTCATTCGCGGTCATGAAGGAATCCGCGCACTTCCTTTTTCCCACCTCGACTTTCCTGTCGGGAATATTGGACGATTTTGTGTGACAAATTTACTTAAAAAATCAGTAAGAAGCTAAAAGATGGAACTTCAGCTTCACTTTCCACACTACGTGGAATCATCGTCAGCAGAAGCAGTCAGGAGCTAATTTTCATGCATTTCATTCCATGCCTCAACGACCATATTTTTTACTGGTTCCTCTGATTCATGTTGAAAATTAGCTTGTTATCGCAGAGTCAAGAAGAAGTCAGCATGCCACTACAAAGATTTAAATCACTAGAAACTTTGAAGTTATTTTTTCTACTTTTCTTATAGCCTCTTCAACTGAGTGTGTAATTTATTCCACTGAACGAATTTTGCTTTTATCTCGCCCTTATTCTAAAAATAGATTTATTGCTAATATGGAAGGGATCACTTGGGCGACTGCTACTTACGTTTTACATGGCGTTGTTTATGATGTTGTCAAATGGCTGCAAGTAAAAGCGTAATGGGGAATGAGATTTGTAGCGCCACTGGGAAATCAAAGGTCGCATTTTAGTATGAGTGCATTCTGCAGGCTAGCGAGTAGGGATGAGTCGGAGGAACTCTTTTGTTCAATTAAAATGCTTTTAAGCATCATCAAGTTCGTGTTGCCCTGAGAGATGTACAGAGAACGCCTGAGAGATTGCTGTTTGACATTCCAGCTGATCTCGCTAAAGATTTTAAGCTTTCGTGCAGCTGCCGTGGCTGTCTGAATGAATTAAAACGATGAACGTTGGTATATGCTTATGCAGTATAAAATCTATCTTACGATTCGGACAATACTCTCTCTGAACTGCATAGCTTGCAATGCTGCATCAAGAGCCTCGAAAATGTAGCAAGCCACCTCTCCCTATAACCAGCTACCCTGTCATTTGGTCCAAATTATCCGCGATAATCAACCTAAGAATGAATTTTATTTTTTAGATATTGAAAAAAGCCAAAGGCCGACTATCGGATCTGACAAAAGGGACAAGATTTATGCGCCTAATGCGCTACAAATGTACGTGGACCATTATTTTAGTTTGTCTTTTGGAAAGTAGTCCTTTATTACACCATTTCAGCTTTTTAAATTGAAATAAACTTTCCCTTATGTGACGTAATTGATTGTTATAAGCATCACAAGTATTCGGCATCGGAAGAGCCGAAAGTGGTTCGGCAAAAAGCCGATACCGAGTATTTCGTCAGGTAATTTGGAACCGAATAGGCCGAAAAGTACCGAATAACTTAGCGATATATCTTGCCGACTCATCCTAGATATTCATTAGCTCAATAAGTTATTCAATCATATAACGATAAAAACCTATATATTATTCTTAATTATAGTAAAGATGCCATAGATATATGCTTGTGCTTGTGCTTTCTACTAGGAAAAAGTAATGATGGTAAGATTATTAATATGATGATAAAGCTAAACACTACTATAGGGCGTTTACCCTAAGATCAGAAGCGCTCCCGTCACCTACACTGAAGGCGAACGCGTGGGCGATGCTCGAGACTGTAATAGTTCACCAAGGCTGGAGCCGTCCACAGAAATCCTGCAGGAGAAGAGCGAGAACGAGGAAGAGAGAGAGAGGAGGAGAGAGAGAGAGAGACGAGAGAGCGAAGAGAGAGAGGAGAGCGAAGAGAGGAAAAGAGAGAGAGAGGATGCTGAAGAGAGGGAGAGGGAGGAGGAGAGGAGACGAAGAGAGGGAGGCGGATAAGGCGGAAGAGAAGAGAAGAGAAGAGAATGAATGTTCCGGAGCCCTATATAGGAGAGATAGGAAAGCGTTGCCTGGACAGAAATACGAAAGGGTTAATTATAGAGATAATGGGTCGCGTCATAGATTAATTGCATTGTGCTTTCGTGACTGATGAGATGGATGTTAGGAGTGTGTGGAAGGAAGGAGACAGTTCGAAATAATCATAAACATAGGAGGAGTTTTAAAAGAAATAGTGGAGATATAGAGGTATAGATGGGTGATGATAGTAGATTGAGGAAAGTACGTCAATAATAGACAGTCGCGGATGTTGGATGGTTAAAGAAACGGAACTATATAAGCTTTGGATACTGCATTGAGGATAAGTAACAAGAATTATTTAGTTATACTGATTGGATTACAAAGGAACAGATCGATGCTGAGTTAATAAGTAAAGGTTTTAAGAGTAGGAGAGTGGTATTGGTGCAATTTAAATCTTTTGTAAAGGCGGAAGATATAGAGATCGTCATAAAAGACGCTTGCGATCGGCATCCCAAGATTTTGAGGCGAGATGCTGTAATAAGTCAAGCGCAGATGACAAGTCGGTTTTCAGGAGTTTTAATATGGGGGGTGCATTATGTACACAGTGGTTCATCTAGAAAGCAGTCCTAGAATTTGACTTCGTGAAACTTACAGGAGCTTACGACACCTTAAAGTTAGAGTTTCGTGGAGGCAGGTGGCAGGTTCTTCTATTCCCTTTTTTATAAAAAGCACAGTTAGGTTTTGGTGAGGTTAGAATGGAATCCAGGGAGTTAGCCCCTTTGTGAAATATTACTCAATACTTAGTTGAAGTTGCCGTTCAAGAAAAGGAAGACTGGCACGGCTAGTATATACGGAGGTCAATAAGTATAGAAGAAAGCTGAACCGTTCGCTAGGGATAGAGAATTCAACCTTGGTCACTTAAATTGAGAGAAAATGTAATACATTAGAAACAGGCTACACTAGGCCAGGAGAACCCGCACCTTCATCCAGAATAAGACACTGAATAAATACAATAGCTATATATATGACCAGTGTAAAATCAATAATGTAGTACCTACGTATCCTAGCCTAAGATTAGTATAATAATTAGCATATACTCATATTAAATAGTAGATACTATATAATATAACTGAATGTATAGATATAAACCACCATTTAGCTATATAATATAGTAGAAGGTATGGGTACATAATCAGAGGCGCATAAGCGTAGTAAGTATGAATTATAATAATAGTGGGTAGCCACCATATAATAATCGTATATAGTATATATACGCTCCATACATATATAGTATGATATGATGTATAGTAATGATATCATGAGGGATATATATAGTACATAGTAGATAATGGGTATAATCTAAAGCAAGTGCTAACAAGCTGATGATACAATAAAAACGGTTATAGTACCATTAGCGTATACATAATATATGGATAATATAATTGGATAATGTTTAAGTTTTTGCATTTCGTATACTATTAAAAGATTGACATCGTGTAACGCGCAGAACACATTTATCAACTCTTATTGCTTCCCATAAATTAGAAATCTATAGTATAGCATACATTAATCGTATGTATATATATATATATATATTGATACCCAAACCATTCATAACTAGTAATTATATACATATTATTATATAGTATATATGTTATACATATATATTACTATTTATCCTATTATATATATAATATATGGTTATTATTCATAAAATCTATCTATTTATCTATAATATATATATATAATATACATATATTATATTATCTATATATATATACTATACTATATATATAGCTAGGGTATTGAATTACTAATATCTATGAGTCGATAAATAATTACAATCAGGCCTCTAGTATATATTACTCTAGGGATATTAGATACCCCGGTAACTGCCACCTTCTGACACCTCACGAGCAGCTGTAATAAGTATTGATACAGCAGAAACACACCAATTATATAGTATATATTATACATATATGTACGTATTAATTTATAATATATTATATTGTATTATATCATATATTATATATTTGATATATAGATATATACTATGTTATAATATATATGATATATAATATATCGAGTTAATATAATTATATTTATAGACTGAGCAATTGCTTAGGTAGTTCACTACCTCTTATTGTGTTATTGTTAACCCCCCCGCCGCCCACTCGAAATAGTCAGCTCTTTTCCAGCTCCGAATTGCTGCAGTTGTAATACCTAGTCTACTCAGTATGGGGACGACGTACTTTCTTAACAAAGGTTCTACCTATACGGGATGACTATTCCTAAGCAGTTAGCTCTCTATGTTTACCATTTCCACCTTCTTCTTCACACTTCACTCCAGACCCAAGATTACATTTCTCCACCCTCTTTATCTCAGTCCCCTCCGACACCCATCTAGCTCTCTCCTTCTCTTCTTCCTCTACTGAGCCATCGTTTGGATATTGTGCTTCCCTGTGTTCATAGCCGGACCTACCTCTCTAAGAGCTTATTCGGATAAAGCCTGTCAACACCACCTCACTCAGGCCTATCTACCCTCTTCGCTCAGCACGGCCAGAAGTCAATCCAGCGCTTATGCCTAGAAATATCTAACCGTACAAATCTCCAAATAATTGGTGAACGACACGAGCTATCCCTTGTTGTCCCTCGCCCGGATTCACAGCTTCAAAACCATAAATCCCTTCTCCTATTTGTTTCTCCTAATACAGTTATACTTCATGATGTGCGATGATAGCGTACTCCAGGGTCCCCTCAGAAATCTGTTATGGCTATCCAGCTGAATATAGTTTCCTCTCTCTTCTCTCATCTCATGGCTCTCTACTAACTCTTCTTCTCCTCTATATCTTCCTCTCTCTCTTCTATCTCTCTGTCTCTCTCCTTCATCTCTTTCTCTTTCTCTTCTCCTCTCCTCTATCTCCTGTCTCTCTCTCTCTCTCTCTCCTCTCTGCTCTCTCTCTCTCTCATCTTATCCTATCTCTCTTTCTCTTATCTCTTATCCTGTTCTCAATATCTCTCTCTCTCTCTCCTGCATTCTCTCCAGTCTCTCCTACTCTCCATCTCTCTCTCTCTCTAATTCTACCTCTTAAACTTACTGCTGATTCTCCATATGAACATACTGTACATTAGATCTATAGCTCTTATTGCCCAACCTCGCTTCGTTTCCGTCCTTCCCTATGCTACCCGTGAATACCAAGGGGGGAACAAACATTACCCTGTAGCACATCATTTAACTTTGTAAAGAAAAATTTAGAATTTATGATTCGTACTTGATTTGCTAAGATTTGCGCGAGAAGACTTTGCATGTCGAATGAGATGATATTAAACTTTTCCGTTTGCCCGGTACTCTTTCAGTCATCAGATAACGAGTGCGCATCAATTCATAAGAATCAGAGAAAATCCACTCAAGATACTCGCTCCAGAATCCTCCCGGCAAGAGCGTAAACATTCAAGGAAGAAAGGCTTGCGTACCTTGATTCGTATCGC
>JABUQX010044133.1:25000-31865 GCA_015478945.1 Trachelipus rathkii | reverse complement strand
GAGAAAGGTATGCAGTAGAGTTAAAGTATTCCTCCTATAGAGGGTCAAGCCTCTCACTGTATGAGAGTGTCATGCTTAAATCAGGGAATCGCTGGCTATTCTTGATACAGAATCCTGTGCGTCGCATTAGGGATATATCCGTTGTAAAAAATGATCGTAGGTTGTGTTTGAAATAATCTGACAATAATGCGAATAGTGAGCCGTGGCACCGTATGCATAAACCCAATCCCCTGACTAATTGGTCAATCGAATATCTTGTAGAGCCCAGGTAGATGCTGCTGCAATAAAATGCAGGTAAGAAGTAACCTGAAAAGCCTAGGTGGCAAAAGAAGTGCCGACCTAAATTGTCGCTAGTGACACATAACTGAAAATAAAGCAGATCGTATTGATGAGAGGGACAGGGGCAAGCAAGAAGACGCCAGACTCCCAGCTCCGTTCTTGCATTTCACAGACGTAGAATAGACCATAGACATTTAATGAAAAGGTATGTTGGTAATCTGTAATAGCTATTGTATGAGGGTTTTCATCATGCCAGGTATGGGTGTTTCGATAATTAGTAATACCATTCCTTGTAAAGCAGGATTCATCGGTAACGAGCATGCGTCTCAGGAAGTTAGGATCTCGTGTGCATTTTCGAATTAACCACTGGGAGAAATATCTGCACTTGTCATAATCATGTGGTTGCAGCTCTTGCACAGGGGTAACAAGAAATGGGTATATCTCGGTTATAAACTAATTTTAAACATATGTTAATGTAACCTTTATTGTTTGTATTGTGGTAGAGAACCCGTACCTAAAATATTGCCGTGCAATTCCGAAACCCCCTGTATATATATATATATATATTATATATATATTATTTATATATATTAAATTTATATATTATATATATATATATATATTCACTATATATATTATATATATATTATATATATATATCTATATATATATAATATAATATTTATAATATTATATATTATAATAATATAGTACAATATTAAGGGATGTGCCGACATATTCGGTAAGTATCGGTATTCGCCTATTAGAGACCAAAATACCGATATTCGTATTCGGGCTTTTTGCCACGAGACTATTCGGCGGGCCGGAATATGGAGCTTTATAAACAATAAATTACGTCAATATAAGGGAAAGTATTTCAATTATTAAAATTGAAATTTTAGAAACTTATTTCCAAAAAAATAAAAATAATTGCCAATATTTTGTAGCCAATGTTGGGAAAATCTTTGTCATATTGTCAGATCCTCATAGGGCCTTGACATCTTTCCAATATTCTAAAAATAGAATTCATTTAGTGATACGGGATAATGGAGCAAACATGGTAGCTGGTATAAGGGAGAGTGGCTTGCTATCAATTTCATGTTTTATTCACATGTTGCAACTATGTATTCACGATTCAATATTATGTCAGAAGTCTGTTAAAGATATTTATTTACTTGCAGACAGCATGAATCCTCTCATTTTCACACATTCCAGCAACGGCAGCTTTGCAAATATTAAAACTTACAGAATGCCCGCTGAATTGTCAAACAGGCATAAATTACTATCAAGACGTTTTTCCTACACGCTGCAACGAACTTATGATATGCTTAAAAAGATTGTTTGAACAAAAAGTTCCCTCTATCCATATAAGCTGCTGAATGGCAATCAGAAAATGTTGACTGATTTTTCAGTGACAAAATTATTACTTTACTTGAGCCATTTGACAACATACTCTAAAACAAGCATTAACGTGAAGTAACAGTCGCCCAAGTGATCCTTCCATTTTAGCAATAAATCTATTTTTAAATAAGGCAATTAAAAGCAAAAGCTTCAGTGGAATAATTACACTCGTTGAAGAGCTTAAGAAATCAGTAGAAAAAAGATTATCTAAGTTTCTATGTGATAAATCTTGTGTAGTTACTTTCTTAGATCTGCGATTCAAGCTAATTTTTCCAACATGAATCAGATGAATCAGAAAATTATGGTCGTTGAGACATGAAAGAAATGCATGAAATTTAGCTCCTGACTCTTTTGCTGACGATGATTCAGGTAGTGGGGAAAGTGAAGCTGAGGTTCATTTTCACTTCTTTAATGATTGTTTTAAGAAATTGTGGCATCAAATCGTCATACACATACAGAAAAGTGAGAGTGAAAAAAGGTCCCATTCTTCTGACGATGTGATTAATTGTACATAAAAGTAAACGGCTACATACGAATTTACATCAAGAAATAAACAAATATATAAGTTGCCTACTTTGACCAGTGAAGACAATGATATTCCCTTCAATTGGTGGAAAAACACTGGAAATAGTTTTATGAATTTGAAAAAACTAGAATTTGAAAAAACTAGCAGCTCCACCGTCATCAGTCGAAAGTGAAAGAATATTTAGAACAGGAGGAAATATTTATGAAGCCACAAGAAATAGGTTATCCCCTGAAAATGGAGAACTGCTAATGTTCTGTTATTTTAACCTTAGAGCTTATTCAAAAAATGAAGTTTAAGTTTTAATATCTTTAAACTACGAAACTTTTCCATTTCACTTAATTATCTTTTAATATATGAATGATTTTCTATAGGTAAGAAATAGTTATTTACTTTTTGTTTTATTACTTTGTATATAACACTGGTAAACATGAAATTTCTTGGACAGGGTTTCGCAATTGATTATTGATGTGCTGATTCCAAAAATGTAATCGGTTTTTGCATTATCACATCGCATTTGTGAGATATTGTGTGAAACACAAATTTGTAAAATTTTATGATTTTTACCTTTTTCCAAGAGGGACTATTTCAAGTATAGAATACTATCAATATATATATATATATATATATATATATATTATATATTAGTATATATATATATAATATATATATATATATTATATATTATATATTATATATATATATATATATAATATAATCTATATATATATATATATATATAATTGGATATATAAGTTCCCCTCTTGAATAGGGCTATGCCGTGAGGTGTGAATTTTAATGAAAAAAAAAATAAAAAAAAAAATAAAAATTTATGAAGGGAGAGAAATGTTTCGTAATGATATGATACATGTCTCTAATAGAACTGATTTTAGAACATATAATACAACTATGAATAAAGAGTAAATGGGACAACAATGAATGTATAGAAGGAATTTTAGTTAATGTAAACATAACTACGATGGTAGTAACTTTCTCTTCGTCAGACGATCTACTTGCAATAGTGTTGAATCCTCATCACGCTCCAACAATAGTCGGGCCATCATATTGATATTCCCATTTGCCCGGTAACTCTTACCATGAACTTTAGATCTTGATATAAGCGTTCAACACCTGCTCATCATAACATCGCCTAGTATCACGGAAATTTTTCCTTAGTGAGAGTAAATAGTGCAACTTTATAACTCATTCTACATCCATGAGAAAGAAACTGTCTAGCAGTTCTGTACAATGTTAGTGGTTCTCTGCTTTCCCTGTTCCCCAGAAAATTCTGTGCTACATCCGAAAAAAGCATTCCACGCTCTTGCCTCTAAAACAGTCATTGTTGTAGCAAGAAGGCAGCATCAACGAGGAGTGTCCGTATTTGTGAGCCATCAAATATCCCAGCTTTTTTCTTCTCGTTCACTCTCAGACCAGGTAACGTTGAGCATATATAGCGGAAGCATCACCATCATGGTCCAAGGGCCTTCACAAATTGTTTCAAACCAAGTTTTATGTGTACTGGAGGTAAGATGATGTTTTCTCCCTGTACAAGTGTTTCACGTACGATGTTCCTGTCACTACGTCAGGTTTCCCTCGGGCCATTCAATCATTTTGGTCCAGTGATGCCTTTGCCGCCGGTTGTCCCAATAGCACAGGAAGCAGGATATTTGGTGAAAACCTGCCTGCTGACCGAGCAAAATGTTTACCATTTTGAAGGTCGACGCATATTTACCATCAATGTACCTGATATTTGTAGCCTCTCCAAACTGTCCTGATTTTTGCATACTCCTCTCTCATCCGTAACCGAGTACCCTACTGGAACCGAAGCTTACCTGTTGCGTGTGTAACAACACACACTTTAAACTGTTCTTGGAAGTGTCAATAAACAGTTGCCACCACCTGCATCGTATGCTGGGGTCCCATAGCGAGTAGTAGGCCTGCAACTTCAACTGCAGATAACACAAAGTTACCCATCTAACTGGAAGATAGCCTCCGCAGCTCTTGCTTCTCTGTACGATAAAAATGTTTAACTCTTGTCCCATGGTCCAGTAGTCATTTTTCATCCAAGCGTCGAAGCCAACAGCCAGGACAACTTCGGCAAATACAACTCCATACAAGATCGTTCCGTTCACCCTGGGTGAACAATGACGAACCATCCGACTGTATTTCAGATGGCATGATAGACATATTCCATCCAGGTCATTGGCATCTATCATGTAGACGTACTAAAGTTACCACATGCTTCCAAATATCGACCGCAGCCATACATGTAGACGTAGATATATGCGGAAGGTAAGGTCTATACAGCCTACAGTGCGCACATAAATTTTGTCATTCCTAGGGAATATGCAGAAATAGGGATCCATGATTGCACGAAAACGGGATGTAATACAGCAAATCCGAGAATATACTATGGCATCACACCTCCGAATTACTTTATATCTGCTACAAAAGTCCTTCAAGAAAAATTTCACTTTTTTTTTGTTGACCAGTGTAAGTTTTCTTTATTTTTTCCCTAAATGGATGACCTAACTTTGAAATAATTATTCGGCCGAATAGCGAAGTGATTATTCGGCCGAATATTCGTTATTTCGTCCGAATACTTTTAGCCGAAATATCGGTATTCGGTATTCCGGCTTTTTCACGTATTCGGCACTCCCTAATATATATATATATATATATATATATATATATATATATATATTATATCATATAATATATATAATTTTTTTATATATATTATATATATATATATATTAATATATATTATATAATAAATATAGTAATAAAATATATATATTATATATATATATTATATATATATATATATTTATATATATATAATATATATATATATATACTATATATATAATATAATAATATATATATATATATGTATTATATATATATATATATATATATATATATAAATATATATAATATCATATATATTTATATAATATATATATAATATATATATATATATATATATATTATATATAATATATATATAGTCAATGTACAGGACCCACCCCCGCGACCCCAAAAAACAAAAGGGGGGGGAAAAAAAAAAAAAAAAAAAATTTGGGCCACACTGGGTTTGAACAATCACTACATGGGTGGGTCCTGGCTCATACGTATTTTAAATGTCAAAGAAATTTTGGATGAAATGAATATTCAGTCAAAAATAAATTAAAAACTAATAAAATATTAAAATATAAAAATTATTCCTACATTATAAATAGTCCTAATATCACATAACAGATATTTAACTATTGAAAAGAATATTCATTCGGAAGTTACCAGAAAATAGTTACTGAGCATAAGTGGGAAGATTGGGTAAGATTATGAGGATAGAACTTTTAGAAGTGTTTATAGACCATAAAGTAAGGAAAAAATCGACGACAGCGAATTGGCATCCAATTGGGGCAATCAAAAGAGTGATATGGTAGAAGCAGATTGCGAGTATGGCGACGGCAAATTGCAGATGCAAAGAAGGATCGTCAGACATGTAGTGGCTGTAAGTAATTTGGTGTGTCCAAACGGAAGCGTACAAGTATCCAATAAATCGTGTTAAGCGATTTCGTCGGTGGAGAGAAAGACACTCACCAATGGTCGGCCTTTATATTTCTAAGTTTGCTTCCGCGCTTTATCACTCGTCAGCATTCTTGCCAATAAAGACAGAAAGCTTGTCGAGGCAGATAGCAATCAGATGATGGGAGGCGGCCTATGTCGAATGGCATTCGGAGGTACCTGGAACAGCTCCGCAAAGAAGAGGCGGCCATTTTTTTTCCTTTGGCGATTTCATTGCCAGTTACCCTACATGAGAGGGGGTCAACATAGTACTGATTTGTTTCTTACGGGAGTGGAGCAGCCGAAGAAATTTGTTGTACAGCGGATACCATTGTGTGTTTAGAATAAGGGGTTTTAACGCCTGGAGCTAAAGCTGAGTTAATCTGAATAAATGACATAAAATTGATCTTGGTTAAGGATGAATCCGGAAAGGGTTTATCGTTATTGCCATTAATTCTGCAGTAAAAATTGAAGCAATGAAAGAGGGAGGGTATGTAAAGAGGTTGTGGTTCAGGAAAGACAAGTAAGACGCACCCACACTGTCCCTGTCTTAGAGCGTCAGTAAGCACTTAAGTAAATTCACCTTGAAACTGCAGAATGCGATCAGGAGATATTTAACAAGGCAGCCAGGGTAGCTTGATTTGGAGCGAGAGAGAGAGAGAGAGAGAGAGAGAGAAGAGAGAGAGAGGAGAGAGAGAAGAGAGAGAGAGAGAGAAGAGAGAGAGAGAGAGAGAGAGAGAGAGAGAGAGAGAGAGAGATCAGGAACAAACAGATGGTGTGAGCAGGGAATAGCCATATGTACACCCTTCTCATAAGAGAAAGGCAGCACCATTTGCAAAGGGATGTTGAGAAATTAAAGATGTTATAAACTGTATTTGAAAATGGCCAGTAAGGAGGATTCTGAGGTATCTCCTCGAAGAATCGGTGTCAGAACAGACGGTATTGGGGGTTTAAAAGCGAAGATAGCTTGTGCACATGATGTATTCCCTTCGAAGAAGAAGTTTATCACATTGGATTCCAACTTCAAGTTCACCGGACGCGATTTCCCCCGGGAAAGGCTCCAATGAAGATACAGAATCGCTCGTTTGG
>JABUQX010044133.1:7500-17500 GCA_015478945.1 Trachelipus rathkii | reverse complement strand
TTCATGGTCGAAGACATTGATGAGTCTACTCTTTTTATGCATCCTATGCGACAGCTAATCAAAATTTTATATTAATATATCCCTCGACGTTCCTTTATAAGTAGCCTTTAATTCCTTTTTATTTTTTATGTTTTTTTTTTTTTTTTTTTTTTGAAAGAAAAATTATTTTTTTTTTTCTATTATTATTTTGAAGAATTTCTAGATATCTTTTTTTTTTATTGGACATTTTGATTTGTTAACAAGTTTTATTACGTTTATTGGTGTTGTATTTGTGAATATTTTTATAGCATTTGTTTTTTTCGATATTTTACAAACAAAAATGCTGCAAATTAAATCATTAGTACCTCTTGTTATCTTTGACAAATATTCTGATTTTATTAGATGATTAACATGGTATATCAGTCAATAAATAAACTACCTTCAGCATATTTTTTCCGATTTATTATATTTAATTATCCTTGTTATTATTTATTTACCTTGTTTTCTTAATGTTAATTACCTTTTATTAATATATTATTATTATATTATTATCAATTATTATTATTATTAATTATTAATCACCTATATATTATCTATTACCCTTATTCCAATTCACTCTAGTCAGTCAGGGAAAATCTTTCCAGAATAATGAGTAGGATGTGATGGTCATTCGCTAGAAATGAGACGGACGGGAGAATGCTGGAGGGAACATCTCCGAAACTTATATCTGCTTGATCATACTGGCTGTGATGGTTGATAGTCGCATTGAATAGTTGAATTGGTTGACTGTGAATGCGTGTGGGTTTGAATGGTGTACAGAAACTATATTCTTGGGTAATTGTACGAGGAGTAAGAATAGTTGAAAAATGGTAAATCGCCTGGTATAGATGAATTAACTGGTAAAAGATTTCCAATGACTGGAGGTGAAATAGGATATGACTGTCATAATGGAAGAGGCTTTGTGTACCAAAGCTGTGGAAGGTGTAAGTCTACAGAAAAACACTGGAGGAAGAGGAAGCTGTGATCGTACCCCTCATTGTATAAAGGTAAGTGGTAAAAGTAAGGAGAACTACGGGGAGTCCATTTACTTGAGTGCTATTAAGGAAGGATAAGCATGGTATTCTTGGTTGAAAAGGGTGGCGTCGAGCGACTGGAGAGAGTGGATTGTTGAATACATTAGATGCATTAAAAGAGGTAAAAGGATTGTGTAAATTCAAGATTTTTTACATTGAATCGCAAATGAGGAGAAAAGAAGAGGCACTTTATTTAGGCTTTATGGACCTTGAAACAGGCGTATGACAGAATTAATAAGGCAATCTCTGTACAGGTGTTTTTGATGAGATATATGGTGTTCGGTTGGCTATATAATAATATATATATTATATTATATATATATAATCTTATATATATATTAATACTATATATATATACTATCTATTTATAATATATATAATATATACCTATATATATATATAATCCTATATATAAATATATTATATATGCATATATATATTATATATATAATATCTAAATAATATTATACTATATACCACTACCTATATATACCTATATAGCTACCTACTAATATAAATATTATATATAATATATATATATACGTATTGATATATATATAATATTACTATTATATATAATTAGTAATTATATACCTTATTAATATATATATATACATATGTCGCATTGTGTAGAATAGATGGTCGAAATGGTGATGTGGGTTTAGGATTTAATAGTGGACGTGAGAGCAGGTTGTGTTACTGTCTCCTTGGTTATTTAATTGTATATGGATGGGGTGGTTATGAAAGAATTCGAGATGGGGATGGCAGGAAATGGGTGTTTAGAACATGATGGTGAATAATTCGGAGATGAGTGGGAGGCGTGCCTATCCTATTATATACCTCGGGATGATTTTGGATTTGTGTGGCGAATCCGAAAGAGTTTGAGAGGAATTGGTAGAGGATTTGCAGGGTGTGCAAAAGGAGGGGTTGAAAGTAAGAAAACGTAGATAAGAGTAAGGTTATGGATTTGAGTGAGGACAGTCCCTCAGTGTGAAGTTATGTTAGAACGTGGCGAGCAGCTGGAGCAAGTGTCCTGAGTTTAAATATTTAAGGGTATGTGTTGTTGGATGAGAAGGGAACGGATGATGCAGGAGTGTAGTAGGAAGTTTGCCTGAAGTGGGACAGGAAGGCTTGTCCTGGTGCAATTAAAGTCGTTGGTTGATGTAAAGGGACTATAGTCTTGAGATGCTGCCACTAGAGGTCTTACCCCAGGGTATGGTTTGTATACCTGTGTTTATTGTAATGGCTAGTGAGACTTATGGTCTGGAATGAACGACATACTATAATTCGATCTAGAAGTTCAATGTGTTTACATCCAGATTGGACAACTCTGAGGGGCAGTGCAGGTGTTAGAGAATGATCAATAAACATTGAGGAATGAACCGTATTAGAGAGCTTGTGTGGTGTGAAGTATAAGGGTAACTTGAGAGAATAAATAAGTAATGAATTTTGAAATGGTTTGGTCACACGTGAAAGGTCGATGATAGTCGATCTGGTTAAGCGATGTAAATATGTGGAGAGTGTGGTTGGGACCGCCGGCTGGGAGACAAACGATAGAGAAAGTGATATGAGTCGGTGAACGAATCGTCCTTGAAGGAGAGAAATGTGAGTGTGACGGCAGAGCGGCTAAAGAATACAAGGTTGCATGATTAGGAATAGAATGCGGGGTTTCTCTATGCGGGGCATGTTGTGGCCCACCTGGGCCAAGGGATGAACCCTTCACACTTGAGCGATCATTACGCCATAGTGAGACAGGTCCGTCGCGGTCCATGAAAGCTTATTAGGGTGGATTTTTCTGTCTGATGACGAAGCTTTTCACTATTAATGCGTACAGGGGGGCGTAAGGCTGGGCTTTACTTTCGACTTTTGTCATATTCTCGCTACTTGCTTTTATTCTTTTCCGATCCTTGTAGCGGCTACCTTACTCACCATATCTTGGGAAAAATAACGGTAGATGAGAGAAAGAAAGAAAGAAAGAAAGAATAATACTATATAATATAATCATATTTATCATAATATTAATATATATATATATATTATTTATATATTATAATATATATATTATATTATATAATATATATATATTATTACTATATATATATATACCCTACCATCATTATATATAATATATATATAATTATGATCTATATATAATATATATATAGATATATATATATCTAGTATAATATATATAGTTATATATATATATAATATATATATATATATATATATATATATATTATATATATATATATATATATATATAACGGAATTAAAATTATGGATGTTGATACTGAGGCGTATGAAAAAATAAATAGAGTGGATTAGGGAATTGTCTAATATTAACAGCGGAGTGAGGCAGGGATGTATAATGTCACAAAGGCTCTTTAATTTGTACATGGATGGGGTGATGAAAGAATTTTAGGTAGAGGTGTCAGGGAAGGGCGTTAAGCTGTTGGAGAATGGAAGAGTGTGAAGTGTGCCTGGCTTATTGTACTCAAATTGTTGGGTTTTGTGTGGTGGATCTGATGAAAGTTTGAGAGGATTGGCAGAGAGGTTTGACAGGGTGTGTAAAAGGTGGGATTTGAAAGTAAATTAAGACAAGACAAGGTGATGGCGGTAGGTGGGGAGAGTCCGCGGTGTGAAATCATGCTAAATGATAGCAACTGGAAAAGTATCGGTTGTTGGATTAAAAGGGAACGGGTGATGCTGAGCGTAGTAGGAAAGTTGTGAGTGGTAAAACATAGGTGGCTGGTGCAATCAATTATTTGGTGAATAACTTTCGAGTGAGCTAGGGTTCTGCTTGAGGGTATGTTGTTTCCGGTATTATATTATAGTAGTGAAACTATGGTGAGGAATAAGATATATAGATGTAAGATGATCTCTGTTCAGGTGGGAAATCGTAGGGGAGCATTAGGTATGAAGAGAATTGGTAAAATGAAGAATGACCGTATAACTCTAATTGGGACAAAGGAAATATTGAGAGTATATTTAAGTAGTTTGGTTATTTAGGACGGATGGGTGGTAATCGATTGTATAGTGGTGAGAATGTTGGGAAGCGCCCGGCTGGGAGGCCAAAGAAAAAGTGGATTGAGTCATATATATATATATATATATATATATATATATATATATATATATATATATATATATATATATATATATATATATATATATATATATATATATATATATATATATATATTATATAATATATAAAAGCTATTCAGTATGATCTTTCACCAATAAGGTATTTTTATTAATATTTTGTATTTTTCCCACTCTAGAAGTTTTTTTTTTTAACCAATAAGCATAAAGATAAAGTTGTCAGTTGCTTCAAACGTTTGTGATACGAAGAAGCTAATTAAAAATATATTAAAGTTTAAATCTATGTAAACTAAGTAAACTCAACCATAACCTTACTTAACGTATCATAACCTCATTTAATGTAATTTATTTTTATATTTATAATTTACTTCACTGCATTGTTTAAAAAAAAAAGAAAAACACGCATCTGACACCATGAGCGTTTGTAGATTTTGCTCGATAATGTACATAGAAAAAAATAACCAAATTTTTATCTCTTTCCTACCGAATAGTCAAGCTTATATATTATAACATATCCCAATGAGTTTTAAGATTCTATTCATTTTACTGTGAATAAAAACAGCAGAGCATAATAGACAGCGGAGTTCTCATCAGAGAACAACATAAGAGTGTATGTATATATAATATATATTAATAATATAAATAATATATAATATATATATATATATATATATAATAATATATATATATATATAAATATATATATTTATTAAAATATTATTAATCTATATATTATATATAAATATATAATATATTATATATATATAAAAAAATTAATATATTAATATGGAATTTATTATATATTTAATTGTTTAATATATATTAATACCATGAAAACTTTGAATAACTGTAATAGCCATCTAGGTATTGTTTGAAAGGATGATCATTCCCGCCTTAAAGAAGGGGATCGCTGTATTTTAGCAGATTTAATTCACCTCAAGAGTTGCCTCTGTATGTTGCAGGATAATATATATATACATTATATATATAAAATATTATATATATATAGTATTATATAATATATAATAGTATATTATATATAATATATATAATATTAGATATATATATTACTAATATATATATATCTATCATAATATTATATAATATAATATTATATATATAAAGAGATTTAATATATTTTTCAAATACGTTAAATTAATATATATATAATATATATATATATATATATATATATATATATATATATATATATATATATATATTCCTATGTGTTCTCTGATGAGCAAATTCCAGAGGTGTACTAAATTTCAAGGAGTTAGGGAAAATATCAGGAGCAGAATCTAAATGAAGGCCGACATGTTCCGATAGACGGTGTTTGAAAGTTGCCAAAATCAAAGAAAGTTGGTAAAATAGATAAAGGGAATGTGTTTCAAACTATAGCCAGTGGGTACATGTAACATTGAGCATAGCGGTCAAGTCTGGTATCAGTGAGTTGAACAGATAAAGGATGAGATTGTGTGAAACGACGGGAGGTACAAGCCTTTCTCAATGGAGGAGGTATGTGACTGGAGATTTCAGAAAACCAGTGTAATTGTCATAGCGATAGTTTAAAGAGAATGCAGTAAAAAATTCGGCGGGCAGACAGAAACTGGAAGGGACTTAATAAGAGCGCAATGATTAATACGATGAAAAAAGCTAGACACCACCTTTTAAAGGAAAACTAAATGAATTGAACAACCCCGGACGTGTGAGGCATAATATATAGGGGAGGAGGGAAATGTGTGAAAGTTGTATGAGAATATATATATATATATGATATATATATATATCATATTATATATATATAATATATATATATATACATATGACAAAAAGTATATAATATATAATAGATATATATATAATATAATATATATATATATATATCTTCGAAGAGGAAGATAATGGAATTGAATTTTTTGATACAATGAAAACAACCTTGTTTTCATTGCTCCAATTAGAAATTCTAGAAAGATAAGATATCACGGAGACTCTCCTATCATGAGATATTTTCATTTGGCTGCCAGTCTTTCAGAATGAAAGGAGTATTGAAGGGTGGGGTCGTTGACATAGGAGTAGATAGTTGATGAAGTGATAGGGAAAAGGTCATTTATGAAAACTTTTAAAAAAAAATTGAGGATAGGACAGAACCGTTAGGAAACCAATATTGATCACGATAATGCATAGCATCTAGAGACACCTCTGAATCATTATCGTACGGTAGGGTATATTTGACTCGGAAGCAGAACTTTCGATTTTCTTCTTCTCCTTAATGTCTTTAGACGTTATTTTCCCAAACTTCGGTTTACTTATGGTGGAATAAAGGGGAGGATGGGAAGATACTAAAGAGCTTGTACTTGAACTTAGATGCTGCAGATCAACTTCTTGATTAATAATAGGGATACCTGACTGAGAATACAGGTCCAAAGAATATTTGGCATAATAAGTTTGATGACTGCCTTCAAACTTACTGTAAGCATGAGGCTCTGCCAGTTTAAGATACTGACTGGTAAATACTAGTTCTCCGCATGTTCTTTGTAAGCCTGTTTCTCTTCATCTAATCCACATTTGCATGTGCAAAGAAATTTCTCTCGCATGCTGCTGAAGGGGCAGGAAAGTTTAGAAATCTAGATGCTACTTTTGAGAACTCGCATTGCCTGCATAAACCAGTCCACCATGCAGTTGACGAAACTGTGTTGAAGCCCAGGGAAATTTCATACTGAAGAAATACTGTTGAGTATAAAAATTTTCTGATTCTGTCATCACTTTCTTTTCATCAACATCCAGCATATCTTTGCTCAGACTAAAGAATAGTAATGAACAATTGTTTGAATGTAAATTTATTTTAAAGTGCAATTGTATAAAAGTGTTTGTTTGTATGAATTTAGTATAAGATGCTATGTGCTAGAAATTAAAAATTCTTGAATTTTCTTCTGGTGAGAGATCTTTTCCTCCTTACCGAGAGTCGAGTAAGTTTGCTGCCAAGTGAAGATTACCAAAGCAAAACGACCTATTCTCCACAATTTTTACCAAAGCTTCCCTTTCTTCCTTTAGAACAGGGTTTAAGATCGACTTCTTCTGAATTTCATCAAGTATTTTGTTCAGATATTGAACTGATGAGGATAAATGAGGCTCGCCTCCTTCCACCTCCTTTTTTTTATGGTCTCAGCGATAGGTAAGAATAGGGATGGAGTCCTTCCTACTTTGCTTCACAAAACCACACTTAAGAGTTTTGTTGCACTTGGTTTTGTCAAAGTTTTAGTTACTGGTGTGTTATCATCAATAGTCAAGGACCTTAATGACTGTTTGTTGACCAATAGGCTGTTCAAGCACTCTTCATATGACCTCCATCTGGAGGGACACAATGCGTTGTTATTAAAAATTTACATATAAATAACTTAACCAATCAACTAAAACTAATTAAACTAAACTATATTAAAGAGCTAAACTTTGTTTAAAAAATTAGAAATTACTCTTTCTCTGAAGTATAACCTTCAATAATATATATTTTAACTATTAATTATCCTATCACCTGTAGCTCAATAAATTAATAAGATGGTTTTCTTATTTCAAAGGGCGGAGGTTGGGGGAAAAAGGTTGATGGGTTACGCGCAAGAGTGAGCCATCGCTCCGCATCCTGGAAATATAGGAAATTGAATGTATTTTGATCACTCGCCTAATTTATGACAGAATTCTTTCAGCACAAGCTAATATATATATATATATATATATATATATATATATAGTATATATATAATATAATATATATAATATATATATATATATATATATATAAAATATTAATATAAATTAATATAAAATTATAAATATATATATATATATCTTCTTCTTCATCTTCCTTTTTGTTCCCAAGACTGGATAAAGGGCGTGCACAAGCATACGGAAAAGAAAAGCCAGGTAGAAGAAATGACAAAAGTCGAAAAGAAGCCCAGGCCTTACCCGCCCCCTCTGTACCATTAATTATTAAGAACTCTTCGCAGTCAGGAAAATCCACCCTAGAGCTTCACGTAACCGCGACGGATCGCTCACTATGGTAAATCGTCAAGTGTAGGTTTCACCCTTTGGCCCAGGATGGGCCACAACCATACCCCCTATACCCCCATCACGCCATTCCTCCCCTATCATGCACCTTTCTTCATGGCTCTGCCAAACTCACAATTCTTCTCCTGCAAACATTCCTTATTACTATATATATATATATATATATATATATAATAATATAATATATATATATATATAATATATTATATATTATAAATATATAATATATATATAATTATATTATATAATATATATATATGTATATATATAATAAATAATAAAATATATATATAAAATAAAAATATATATATAAGTATATGAGTAAATATTAAATAAATAATTTATATAAAATATATATTATATTATATATATAAATAAATAATTTATAATATTTATATTATAATAGAAATATATTAAATATATATAATAAATAAATATATAATAATGTATATAATATTAATATATATATAGTAAAGGAAAAGCTTTGGCGAATGCCTTTAATAAATATAATATTAGATATAATAGAATATATAATAATAAATTATAAATAAATATTTATATATAAATATATTATATAGTTATAATAATAAGAATATATATATTATATATATAATTTATATATATATTATTATTATAATATATATTAATATATATATATATATATATATATATATAAAATAAATAATATAATATAATTATATATATATATATGATATTATAATTATATATTATATAATTATATATATATATATGATTATATAACTAATATATTAAATAATTTTTATAAAATTATAATATATATATATGGAGTATTACGTTTATGTAATGATAATATATTTATATAAATTATATAAATTAATTACGTAATTGATAATTAAATTATATAAAATATATATTAATAATAATAATAATTAAAATTAATAATAAAAATTATATTTAGATATATATATAATCTTCAGCGTGACCTTAACATAAAAGGCGATATGAGGCAAATGTATGAACCCTTATGACAAAAATGGAAGACCAATAAATTAATACCGGCAAACTATAGCTTAAACTTAGGTATTAGCAAAAGGTTCTTTGTACGTCATGCGAAAGGCAGTCAAGGATTATTGTATGATTTTGTGTGATAGGTCCATTAGAAATTAATAATATATAATATGTAGTTGAAATCTTGAAGGATAGGTTGTAAGTTAAGTAAAGTTCTTAAGTTTCGTTTTTTTTAAATTTCTGATTATTATTTATTTTTTAAGAATATATTTAATTATATTATTATATTAAATATAAATACAACTATATTAAATAAATTATAAAATATTTAAATATTAATAACTTAATTAGAATGTACTTGAATGCCATATGTGAATATTTTAACATTAATTATTTAATATATTAATACTTAATAAATAATATATTATATATATCTATATATATTTTAAAATTAAAAAATATTATTTATAATAAAATAAAATTCATGTATTTGATAAAAATAATATGATTTTTAAAATATAATAATTATAAATAATTATAATTTAAAATTACCAAAAACTCCAATTTACACCTTTTAAATAAATTTAACTTATAATTACCATGTGGTAATAAAATAAATATATTAATACTTTTATTATATATTTAAATTTTATAAATTAATAAATATATCATTAAGGGTAAATTATATTAATATAAAATACTTTATGTAAATATATAATATATTTTAATATATAATGAGTATTTGGAATTATATAATATATATAAATATATATAAAATATATATATAT
>JABUQX010044132.1:77500-111095 GCA_015478945.1 Trachelipus rathkii | reverse complement strand
TATTAAAGAAACAATAGTCTTAACTAAAAATATAATTAGTTATAAACTTATATATTTTATATTTCTTATATAACCATTAAGAATTCTTAATAAGTAATACTATACTTTCATTATTTCAAAAAAAGTGCGGTAACAAAAAGCGGAAACTTTTTGATCTGCACCGTGCAAGGTCCGCTTAATTTCCTGACGACTCTGCACCTCCGCTAGTCGCACCTTTTTCTGGTAGTCGCTCGGAAGGCGGAGCTTAGCGGACTAAAGTAGCGGAAGTTGCCCCACCTCTGATATATATATATATATATATATATATATATATATATATATATATATAATATATATATAAGATATATATATATATATATATATATATATAGTTATAATATAATTATATATAATTATATATATATATATATAATATTTATATATATATATATATAATATATATATATATAATATATAATTATATATATATATGATACTATATATATATATAATAGATATAATATATAATATATATATAATATATTATATATATATATATATATATATAATGAGTTCCAGTTCCAAAATGTCAAGATCCTTAGAAGAAGAAGCCATATTATTTCAACTAGATGAAGAGGCTATTATTGAATGCACATTAGAAGATCTGGAAGAGGAAGATGAGTTGGAGGAGGACAATTTAGAAGTCGAAAATATGTATGACGATTATAACCACAGAGAATATACTCCACAAATTCCAGAAGATGGGAGTGACTCTGATGGTGAAATTTCTGATTTAGAATGACCGTCAACTTTACAAGAGAATCCGCCTGCCAAAAAGGTTAGAAGAGATTAAGCAGCATTAGACCTACACGGATTATTCATAGTGATTAAACCTTCATTCAAGCAAAAAGTAGACAAGCCCCGTATGGTTGCTTCGAGTAACCCTACAGGTATTAGGATGAATAGTAATGAACTAATAGCCTCCTCACATGTACTCAAAACTCCAGCCCCTATACGTATCCCGATAATGTAAAACTATTATACGAAGAAGTTTGTATGTGTGTGATAGCATACTGATTGATTGGTAATGTTTTCCACCTCCTCTAATTACTCGAGTCTATTAGTTTAGATCTATTACTAAGCTCAATTTACTTGATAAAGTATAGGCAACTATAAAGCTGGAAAATATAGACCAAACAAACAGAGATTATCAGAGTATAGCGATCAGCCTAATTCTGTTTATTAATTATATATGGCACTAGGAATCAGAAATTTTATTATACGACTTCTGATATGCTGGACCATTCTATTGTATTGACTTTGTGCTATAATATTGTATCGTTGCTTTAAAAATTGAGTTTCAATAATATTGTTACTTATATCAGTGGCTTATACGAATTTTAGATTAGATTAATGTATTATTCTGTCATGGGTGAGAAGGAACCAAGGTCCAAATCAGCTACATCAGAGAGTTATTGACCTTAATCTTTGATACTAAATGTCAAGGCAGATTACATACTCACCCTGAGCGAATTTAATCACCATCGATGAAGCAGCTTTGGTTTTCGGGGAAGATGTCTCATTTATCGCTATACAGTACATTGCTAATTAAGCCGGTACTTAAAATACCTCGGTGAGTAAATAAAGATTTGCTATGTGAGCATGCTGATGCTGGAAACACAAATTTTTAGTCAATGCCAATTACCTACTTAGTGTATCTTATCAACATAACCTCCATAAAATGACTAAATACTGGTATGTAATAAACATTTCACAATGGATAACTTTATTGTAAATAACCTTATTATTATAGGAAGCCATAGTAAACGTAAACCTAACAGTAATAATGAATTTACTTTAATCCTTAACCGGTTTCATGTATCTCACTTTTAGAAAAAAGATTATTATACAGATTTATGTGCCACACTGAAGAAAAGGGAAAACTCGATACGTTCCAGTATATAATTAATAGCAGTGAATTCCAACAAATATTAAGAGATAAGTAGACAATATCGCAACCTTATTTCTATTTTTGACCATCGGGTCAAACTTACTTATTTATTCATATAGTCACAATGCTAATAAGTGTCTGTAGCGTTGAAGTGAGAATATTCAATTTTCAACTCTTAATTTATATATATTTCATTCAGTCAACTAGCACAGTATAGTGCAAATACATATCATAGCGTCACTCTCCAAGAAAACAAAACCCATAATAAATAATTCACTTTAACTACAAACAAACTCTATCAAAAGGTGGTTGTATAGTCTTTTGATCAATATGCAAATCAGTTTTATAAAGAATCTCTATTTTACACGTTACCATGATATTACTGGAGCTCAAACAGGTGATTCGTTATTTAGGAGGGAGGGGATGTATTGTATTTTTATATAGACTATTAAATATAGTCATGTCTTGTGTATTATCGTCACTCTTTGTATATCATATAGTCTATACAGTCATATCCGCAAAATCTTATAAAAGAGGTAAAACTAACGATGTCGACAGATAGAGAATAAGTGATAATGACATCGCGTAATCATAGTATTGAATTAAGTTAAGCTAGACAATTTCATTGATATAGAGTCGAATTTTCAGAAAAGACACTAAAAATTGCTCTGCAATAATGAGCGAAGATCTGGTAGTTACCAACTCTCTCTTTTCCAAAGTATCGTGGCTAAACAGAATTCTCATTATGTGAACAACCAAGACCTATTACTGATTGATGATAAGAATTGTTCCCTTGTACAAAGACAATATTTGTAAAGTCGTCTCTAACAAGAACACTTCGACGGAATGGTGCGACGCGTCATTTGTGTTCGCTCCAACATTTGTCCTAATGTTTTAGACAACTATCCACCACGGGAGAGCATATATCATCTAAAATTGAATTCTTAAAAACATAATAATGGGATATAATACTAATAATAAATTAAATAATTATATATATAGATAATATAATAATATAAATTAGAATTAAATAATATTAATAATTATAATAATAATATAATTAATTAATAATTTAATATATAATTATATATAATAAATATAAATAATAATTAAATAATATAATAAATAAATTTAATATAATAATAATTAATAATTAATAAATTAAATAATATAATAATTAAAATAATAATATATAAATTTAAATATATTAAAGTATATATATAAGAATAAATAGTGTAGCTTTATTTATATATAAACTATAAGGAATTAACTTTAATATCTTATATAGTAATATTCCATTTTAGTTAACTTATTATGATTAATATTTTATGATAGCGTTAACCTATTAATAAATATATATTTACTATCATAACAAGATAATATTATATATTCGTAAATATATCAAATTTACTAATATATAATTATAATTATAATATTATGCTAAAATAATTATAACTCTGCCATATAATATATAAAAATGCAAAACTATTCGTAATTGAACACAAATATGAATTGTGAATTTATATTATTATTATTCAATGCTAAAAAATTTAGTTCAGATTATGATAGAAAATTTTAAATTCAGTAACGGTAGTATCTGGGTTTGGATACATTTTAATACATATATAATAGTTATAAAAATAGGTAAAAAAATAAAATAAATATAACTATTAATATGAGTAAATTATACTAAAAAATAATGTGTTTTCGATTGTTAAGATGACTTTCGCAATGAAAAGGATAATGTGTGATTGAAAAATACATAAAACAACACTAACTATATAACATTTGGAAAAAAGATTAAGGTACAAGCGATTCTGTTATTCAGAAAACAATGATACAGAAGATTGAGGAAGATATCAATATATCTAGATTAATATTTTGTTGCAGATTTGTTTCTTATTGGACAAATAGTGTAACATTTCATATTCACACTCTTGAGAGTTTACATATATTATTATCAATGATATATGTTCGGATTATATGATCTATCATACATTCTCTAATATTGGGTTCATTACACTAAAGACGAATATTGACTTCGTTCGCGAGTTTTAATTTCAATATTAGAGCTACATTTTCCAGGAATTGGGGTACATTCATATATATAAAAGGGTAATATTTTTTTTTTTTTTTTTTTTTTTAATTTAATCAATATATAAGTTTAATATTAATAAATTTATATACTTTCTTTTATAAAAAATAATCATTTTATCCATTTTATGTTTAATATATACTATATTAATATAATATATATTACGTATATATAATAATATAGTATATCAGTATAATCAATATCTGCCCTACTCGCCCACCTTAATTAGAGGGCCACACTGCTTCCAGAAGCCGGTCCCCCGTCGGCACGAACAGTATATCGAAAAAGGTAAAGATATAGAGAAGTCTGCACGGTATATATATATATATATAATATAATAGGCTCATATACCGATAGATACGAGCACGCACCTGAGAAGGTATGATGATGCTCCTATTGTGTCCTGGAATTTATTAGTGACATCTGTATGTAAATATCTGAAGGTAGGAAATTGTTTCTCCTCTATGAATCTTGTATAATTGATTGCAGTTGGGTATTGGATTAGTTACACTGGGAAATAAAACAGTATGTAGAGTGACCAAATATGCACACTCGACGCGCAAGTTGACGTCCAATTTCGCCTTCTGAGAGACGCGTCCCACGAGTGATATCTTCTATAGCAGGTCAAATTGTATAGGAAATCCACAGAGGAGGATAGTAGTTGTAGTAAAATATGTATAATTATGTGTTTATCTGAATGAGTATGATTTTAGATTTAAAGTTAGTTATTATTAATGTATTAATTGAGTTGAGACCATATACTTTATATTATTTGGTAGAGTGAGAGGAGGTAGGGAATAATGTTGTTAATATGTCAATTTAATTAAGTGAATTTGCTGGTGAGGTAGGTATAGTTGAGATTTTTATAGTACTGTATATCTGAGTAGTTTGTGAGAGAATATTTTGATTAGACGATGGTGTGATAGAAATTAGATTTATTATATCCAATGAAATATGGTTCCCCACTATACCCCATAGGTTATTCTATGAGAGATATGAGGATAATGATGGTATGTCGGCATGTATGTTCTCTGATCCCGACAAATAGAACGGCTACATCCCGAGAGTCTGAGCAATAACCAACACCGAGATAGTGTGGTGAGATGACATCCATTGAATAATGTCTATGGAAAGCAAAATATTTGGATGTTTTCTTTGTGATCAAAATTTGAGATAGACTTGTTGCTGTATTTAAGATTAAGTACGGTTCAAGTGCGCGCTGGTCAGCGAAGAGAGCCCTGCTCTCATGAGTTTTCAGTAGTTCTATTATCGGAGCAAGTTGCTTATGAGAATGTCTTGGCTTATGCGCTGAGGGCTTAATGGTTTCCCTTCACCTCTAAAGTATGAGCTTGTTGGCAAGGCGTTTTCTCAATGCGAGAAGCAGTGTACGAAAGTAGTGAATTTTGTATCTGATAAATACTGTTATCTGTTGTATTGTGTATATGTATGATCATTATTGAGCTCTGTAGGAGGGCGTTACTAATAATATGTTGTAGTACTAATAACACTATATGCCATAAACTGCTAATACAGTAAATATATTTTACAGAAAATTTTTCTTTACTATTTACAAAATTATTTTTGTTATATATTATATGTCACTAGTTCTATACTATGACAAAGAAAACACGAAACTGATAAAATATTTAACTGTATATCTAACTAATCTGATAGAGAGAGAAATCTTTAGCTGTTCCTGATTGCGAGCCAAGAAGTCATTACGTCTTAACCCACTAGCTCAAACAGTGAACTCATATAATATATATATATTATATTAATATATTATATATTAATTTATATCATATATTATTATTATATTAATATATATATATTATATTAATTAATATTAATATATATATATATATATATTATTATATGATATTATATATATATATATATATTAATATATAACTCAAAAAGAAACTAATATATAATTTAGATTTATTTTTAAAATGCAGTTGGTATAATATTAATATATACTTAAAATATTTATATATATATTATTTTAATAACATTGTCGCATTAGAATTTACGTATAATATATATATATAAGTATATTTAATTTTAACTAATTGGTGTTTGAACATTAAAAAAATGGTTATAATTTAGAATTATATTAATATATAATATTATATATATATATATATATAATATTATAAGTATATAATATACTAATACTATATATATAGTATATTGCAAATAAGTATATATATATAAATATATTATAAATAAATGTATATAACTATCACGATGCCACCACTTAACGGCATATAGATATTTCAGACAGTGAAAAAAGCAATATAAAACTTAACTATAAGTTATAAGACGTAATTAAAACCTCACTCACGAATTCGTACTTGTCCATGATAAAGTAATAAATTCTCATTCAGGTATAGGTGAATACGCAAACGTTGGGACTTAAAAGAAGTAATAAATTTGAGAATATAATCATTACTATAGACAGAAAAAAATATAATAGAAGAATATAGGTTAATATCATGAGTATTTCCACAAACTAAAGATGGGCTGGAAAGTATAAGGGGCACACTAACATACGAGGTGTTGTAGTCTTCACAATTAATTCACCACAATATATATTTTATGTGAATTATAGATAGATATCAATTATGAAGCATACCTCTTATTGATGTTACAGGTAGTCAAGATACTACATATAAGTGGTAGTACAGTATATATAAGGATATCTATAAGCTGAAAGTGTCAGAATATCAATTTATATAGTAGATAGTATTACAATGTTCTCTGGATATAACTTAACTCTTATGATCAGTATATATATAGTAGTATTTAGTAGTATATAATTAATACATAAAGAAAGGAATGAAGAGGTAGCGCCTATAAATGTCGTAATTGTTTAGTACAAATGAAAAGTATAGTTCAATAGATAAGTTAGGAAATATATATAATCTGGATAACAAGAGTAACAGTGTATTATAATTACGTCTCTTAATTTTTGTAGCCAACATACTCTGCTTAATTATAAAAGTAGAGAAAATGAGATTAAGTTAGAACGTCACTCATTCATTGTTCTAATATTCCTGACACACCATAAACCAAATTTCATAAAGGAAAGGTAAGACCCTTAAATAACTGGGAGTGAATGAGAAAACAGAAAAAACACTTGCACGCACTCTGAACAGAATTCAAAGTTTATTTGAGGCCATCTGAGCTACAGATGTGATATGAGGTCTGCAATACAATTCGCCATTTATGTTTAGTCTAAGCATGTTTATGTTGTTGACAGATGGTAGTTAGAGCCTTCGAGGGGAATAAGAAAGTACGGAGGTGTTTTAGAGAAGTAGGCCACCAACTAAAAATGGGGGTAATGAGGGAGTAATCTCTGCGGGGAAGAACTCAATGGGGTTCGATGTTTAAATTTCAAAAGCGTATCGATAGAAAAAATTTTTTTTTTTAAATTACGATATCGGTAATATGAGGTCTACCAGACCGCTTTTTATAATAAGTAAAGCAATCCTAAAAATAAAATAAAAATAATTGAATAACTTTATTTTGAAAACGTAGAATTTTTTGGGGGACCAATTTCAAACTCTTAGAAATTATCATATTTTAAATTTTTTATAATTAAGGAGTTACAGCCTGGGGTAAATAGGAAATCCAACGGTGTGCGAACCGAATTTTTGAGCCGGGAGCTCCATCATAGCCAAACTCCGGAGCTGGAAGCTCCATAAACACAGAATAATACTGGAGCTGGGAGCTCCATCATTCTTAGCCATCGTAGTCACCAACCTACCGGACTTTAGGGGAACTTTGAATCTGAGTAGTTCATTAAAAATCTTAAAAACTTCCGAAGTTCTCATTTATGTATTTTTGTAAGTATACTTGTGAAGCTTGCTATTTGTATTAACTTATAACTCTCATTAAAAAACAGAATCTATACAGCGCGAGAATCTCCTTCCAGCGTTCACATAAGTATATTAAATATCATCGAACTATAATAAGAAGTATTCTAAATTATTACAGGCGTGTCCAATTATAGAAAAAATGATTTATATGAATAACACTTTAGCTTTCTATTAATGCACAATGTCACTAATATTTCTCAGAGAGCTTATTGTTCATTATTATAATTGAGCACAATATTATATAGATAGAGTACTGTGAACTGATTAAATCTCACAAGGCCTCTTCTCAAGAGTATAATCTATATATATTTATACAAAAACTAGTTCACCAGGCTCAAACAATGTGATATGCTCCTCTTATTATCCACTGCTTGAATCTAATAAAGTAGCAGGCTCATCACCTGAGAGATGGTATTAGTAGTCGTGGTTGTGAGAGGCATTAAGCGACTATATGTGAGTACCTCTTCAAAATATGATGACCGATAATTTGTATATTTGTAAAATCATTCAACTAGCAGATATATTAATGATTGAAATTAAATCACCATATTTAATAGATTTAATATAAATTAATTTTTCCTAATTTATTTATTTATAATAAACTTCAAGTTTTTAAAATCTTTTTAGTCATTTATAAATTTATAATATACAAGTATTTCATGTTTTTGATGTATAATAGCCATTAATAATAGTAATATAAATATAGCACTGTCACTGGATGGCTCTAACTATTTATGACTGCAAATATAGAACCCGACTATTTTTCATAATCAGCTACACCTATCCATACTCATATTTAATTATAAAAATAATCTATATATATTATAAATAATAACATTATATATATATTAGTAAAGCTAAAATAAATTAATTTTACTCTTACTTATTAATATTTACTACTCTAAAAACTTTACAAATGATAGTGCAAAATAAATTTTACTATATATAGTGATAATATATATAATATATACTTGGTTGCTATCATTATCTGATTAGAATAATACTGCTCACACTTAACTATTATGATATCATCTGGGTAGAAGGCCTCAATAAAGCTAATGTTATTTCTTATCCAGGCAAGATAATGAAGATAAGCATTTTAAAGTGTATTCGTCATTAATATTAAGTTTCAGGAAAGCTCAAATCTCAACTTTTACTTATATTACGAGGTAGCGTAATCTCACCACATTATCAATTAGACCAAATAATTTACTCCACACTTATAGTATTTTATACAATAATTGTACTACTGTATAATGGATAGCTTAAATAATAATTCACTACACACTATAGGAGTAATTTTTACTAATTACTTTCTTATAGTGCCCAAAATAGCTGAACTTTCATTAGTTTACTGGATGCACTTGTTGAAGTCAGTGCCGAAACAGGGACACATCCGCGTAGGTTGTTCGCTCTCTTGAATACGTGATCAAAGTGGATCATTACCACAATCACACGGTTCGATAACTTCACAGACCTCACGAGTCAGTATATTTACTTATTATCGAATTTCCAACACAGAGACATTAAGAGATAATAACTTGTGTAAGAGAGAAACCCTTTCTGTTTTATTTAGAACTAATTATAATTTGATATATTAAATTTAACATAATTTAAATATTTATATTAGTATATAAAAAATAATTCTTAGCCACAGTACCACCGTAGTAACCTTACAGATAGTAATGTTATTTGTAAAATTTATTTATTAGTTATACTCATTAATATAAAAAAATCTTAATACTCTAAATATATTAATATATCATTATAGCTCATATATATTCTTATTTATCATTTCTTTTACTTCTATATATCTTAGAATGTAATAAGTATTATGAGATATATTATCGTCTAATATAAATTTCTAGTGTTCTCAGAGTATTTTTCTCATCTAGTGTGTTTGTTGTTAGTTAGAATTAGGTTAGTTACGTCCACTAATATCCAATGAACTTTAGACATATATGCACTTAATAACCTAATATGTGAGGATATAGGCTTCTATTCTTTCTTAAGTTCTGTGACGAGATCTATATTAGATAAACAACTAAACTAATCCTTGAAAATCAGGAACTCACAATCAAAAGCACCCTTAGAGCTTAAGCACCGAGGCAACTTTAAACTTAACTGCCTAGATTATAATTATAAAACGATAAAAATTAAAGTGAGAACAACATATTTGATATATCTAGAGAGACAGTTCAACCAACAATAAGATAGCTGAGAGTAGGGTGATTATGTTCAGTATATAAAGATTATATAGAGTTTATATAAATATTTTTTTTAGAGTTTTATTAAATTAGATTTATGCCTTCAGGAAATCTTACGAGCTTTCCATCTAGAGAGTCTATTACAGAGAATGTTCCTAGTTATATAAATTAACTCATAAATTAACAAATTATGTATTATTACTCACTAAGTACTAGTACTCTATATATATATAAATATATATATATATATATTATATATAGTATATATATATAATATATATACTATATTATAAGTACCATAATACAACTAATGGAATTTTGCACAGTCCAGTGTACTTAGATAGAATATCTCACAAGTAGTTCACCATTGATAATGTATTGCCTAGTCACAAATACATAGTATGAGTCGTATCAACCATGTCACTGAGGGTAGAATCGAGCCTATATCGAGATATAAGCAGTCTAGAATCGTACTAGAAATTTACGAGCACTAACGGTAGAGAATAGTACCACTAGGCATAGTGATAACGTGTTCCAAGCGAGCAGCGCCATAGCAAAGCCACGACCGTAGCCTTTGTGAAAATCCCCAGTGTCTTCCCAAAATATACCTTTTAGTGATATAACAGTCTATGTTAAGTTCACCCTTCAGAGCAACACTTACACCACATCACATCCCAGTATTTAGCTCGAAGACTGACACACAAAGTAGACTTAGTTGCGAAATGATGGAATCATTAGATACTTTTAGGAATTTCAGAATATAAAGATAAATAGCTTCACAGATATAGAATAGATATGTACGAGTTATCTCAGTTTATGATATCAAATTTTATATGTTATCCAATTTCGAACAAAGAATTTAGTGTTCACACGATTGATGTGATCGTCACAGCTAGGAACTACTAGATCTAAGACACTATTCAAATGGCGTGGTTGAGTGGATGCAAACGGCGCATTCACTTGAAGTGATGACTTAGCGTGAGATATTATAAAAATTACGTCAACAAGTATGGAAAATTAGGTCCGCTGTTATAGTCGATAAGCAATAGTACAAGTAACTTTACAGAGGAGTCTACGAACCGATATCCAAGAGTGATTCATATACACAGATTGATGTTTAATAAATTTTGTGTAATATTATATCTTCGAACCCATAATGAGTTCCCAGCACATATCATACAGGAAGTGCGAGGTACGCTCAAAAACCGTACACACAGCGAGAATGAGTTTTAAGTATAGGCCAGAGACAGACTTAGTAGACCATTCAATTATTCCTTTCAATTGGATATAAAACATTAAGTTAATACCTGATGTGATATAACACAGACCACCTATGAAACTATTCCAATTCTCAACATCGAAGGGCCTCACAATAGTTAAGTAATGAAATAGAGGAGAGTCATTGAGTAATGTGTAGTGGGAGAAGAGAAGCGAAAGAACGAACAAAAACTACAAGCTCGTACCATTCAGCTTTGTGGTAAAGGTAACGCGGTATGAGAGCGGTTAGATGATACAGTATTCTCCCTGCTGGGCATGCGTAACCTGATTCGTCTAGTGATTTATAAGCTATGATCAGAATGGGTGCGGAGAACACACAAAAAGACGACAAATACTCATAGCTCGGGAACTCCACAAAGGCTTGTCATTCCTATATGTAGTATATAAGAGAAGTACCTCAGTCATAGTGAGCCATGTTTACAGAGAAAACTGAAAAGTATAGAATCACCAGATCGAATTTCGTGAAGAGAGCGTCATAGATATATGCATGAGAAAGAAGGTATTTAATAAGTATGATAATATTTTAGATGACATGATTTCTTTTATGATCTATAAGCGGACTAGGGTAATTCTTCAACTCACCTCAACGGAGATAGTTATCACATTGCATCAACACAGCTCTCTCTGCATAAAGGTTCTTCCTAAAGTGAGAACACAAACACTGATTCCACTCCAAAATATTTAGAATTCCAGTATTTTCATACGCTAACGAGTAACAGTTAGGATGCACACGATACATGTGGAGGTGGATAAGTTAGATTGATACCCAAGATAATCCCTGGTTGAGTGCCTAGTTTTGAAGTTCATTCGAAAGAGTGACATAATATCGCTTCTGAGCTTAGAACTACGAAATTCTTATAGGCGACTCCTAATAGCAAACGATCACTCGAGAAAAATACCAGGTTTCTTCATAATAAAGACAAATTAACAACGAGAGAAAAACAAATGAGTGGCACAAGCCTCATTGGGGAGAAAAAACGAAATGCTCAATTAAATAGACATTGCAAGCCCTGAAAACACGAACGGAGACAGGAACGTAGAAGAGGCCACCTAAGAAGTGAGTGGCGAGAAAAACATATAAAGAGGAGCATCCTGAGAAAAGTTGAGGATGGAAATCGATCGGAGTGGATAGAAATATTATCATGAAATTTTGTTGCAGAGAGCACGTATCAATGATCTATATAGATGGAAACACTGCTGTGATAAGAATATTAGAAATGCGTGTGCGTCGTATTGGGTGAGTGAAAGAAGGCATGAAAGGAAGCTGGATAATGGTACACACGAGAGGAACGAGGAAGAAACTCACTATGTGGTGGAATGAAGAGTGTGACGAGCCAGTGGTGTGAAACAGAGACCACAAATAGAAATTGATAGTCGAGCAGGTAAGCGATTCGCTTATTCGTAGATAAAAGGAATCAGACAACAGAATAGAGGAGCTGAGAGATATTAGATGTATTCACAAAATAAGACCTCACCTACCAGTTGACGAGAGCATGTCAAAACCACGAGCGTGAATGAGTCCTCGAAGAATGGCAGTGACACGAAATTTGCCGAAACAGAAGAGCTGACAGAGGGAGAGACTACGTGAGAAAGAGATTAATATATCCTACGCGCAAATAGCACTCAACAAAAATACAACGAAGGAAAAAGCTACTACATATATGACTACTCAGAAATATCACACAAATGAGAGAATACAACTGCTCACAGACCAGCGCACATCGAGGTAGAAGTGAAATCAATGCTGAAAATAACTTTTTAGTCAGAGTATAGAGTCGCATAGGAGAGTTTTAGACAAGAGTACAGTTAAGTTCAGCTTGGACTAGAGAAGAGAGAACAATTATGTTGCTGGGCAGGGTATGAGAGAGTCTGGAAATGCGTGAAATCGCCTTAACCAGCGACTACATGCATGCGATAGAAAGCCTACTTGATGGAGGACGATTAGTTCTCACACCTCGCTAATAGAGATAGATGAGAAAAATATGCCGCGGATAGACTATGAGATGGATTTGCCTCCTCAGAGTAAGATTAGTTGATAAATGAGAATGGTGAGAGGGAGAAGCAGATTTACACGAGAGAGATATAGAGTGACACACTCTCAGTGACAAAGATATTTAGATAAGATAGATATGTGTCGCGCCAACACATTTATCGATGGAGGGCTAAGTGAGTAGATGATGTCCGCTCGATGGTTTGTAGTACAGCCGTTCAACAAAAATAGTTCAGCTTTTTATGGGTGCTTAGTCGATAGTGGATCAGGCATAAGCCTGATCACGTTCAATGTCGCCTATATTTAGTTTAACATTACAGTGTTATAACGTTATAAATAAGAGAGGAAGATACTATCTGCCTTTTACTCAGAGTCCGAGAATAATAGCGAGAAAGTTAAAGTCACAAAAGTCGATCTGTGAAGTAACAAAACGGAATCATTAATGAGGAGTGATAGATGGTAACAGCCACTTGATTTAGCTCTTGAGTAGTAGGTGTAAAAAACTATTGGAGGTATAGAGTATTTATACTAGGGCAGCAAAAGATATTTTCTCCGGATCTCTCGCTCTCAGCGACCTTTTCTTTTATAGTGGT
Organism: Trachelipus rathkii; assembly: GCA_015478945.1. Lineage (NCBI taxonomy): Eukaryota > Metazoa > Arthropoda > Malacostraca > Isopoda > Trachelipodidae > Trachelipus > Trachelipus rathkii. The sequence goes on along the minus strand of JABUQX010044132.1, from coordinate 97,118 downwards.
TCTGTTAGAACACATGCCCGAGTTTGTAATTAGGTGACTCCGAGGCTGCTGTCTCTTGGTATGCCGAAGAGCGTAGGAGAACACTTTTCAATTTAAACACGAATTTAACTAGTAGAGAACATAATATAGCCTCTTATTCTTAGTATCGCTCAAGAGAGAGCTGATTGTACCACAGTGATAGCTTCGAGTGACCTCACTAAGTATTCAGACTTATACAGCCATTTTTAATTGCATCAACGTGTGTGTGGTGTAAGCCATGTTCTGACCTCCCGCTATTGTTTAGGTAAATATTATGCTTGAGAGGTAAAGGGTTGGAAGAATTGCTTGGTGGAGTTTGTCCAAAGATATAAAGCAGATAAATTTCCATCTGAGTGCGTTACATACCCGTGATTGCTCTAACCGCGGAAACTGAATGTCAAAATGAGAAATAATGGTTTGAGGTTGGGCGACTATTCACGGTATACTGGACCTAAGTTCTCCAGTATCACAAAATGATTTAGAGTGATACAACGTTCTCCGCGGAAAAATATTCGTCCACGCCTTTCTGTCTCAGTAAATAAGAAATATGTCATAACGAGTTGGTCCACTTGTGAGCTTTGAAACAGAAGTTAGAGAGGTAAAAAGTGACCAAGTAGAAAAGTAGTTGCAGATAACACCCTTGTAGTAGTTTTAACGGTATCAGAATGGAATATCTTCAAAGCAGATTAGAAATGCCGAATCTGAGGAAATTCGCTGTTGATCTAATGGTGTATGCGGTATAGAGTGTCAGACGTGTTACACTATTATGAGACACTTCTCGAGAATTACGAAGAGAACAGGCCGGGATTCGAAGGTAATTGTAACGACGACGTAATTTATGGAAAATCTCTAGCAAGCAGAAAAGAAACTTTGTATGGAGAATGTAATGTGTAAGGATGAGCACAATTACAAGCGAAACGATGGAGCGGGCTACGTGATATAACCCAATACCGAGAATATTTTAGAAGGATTAAGACAGAGTATGAAGGAGAAGGCTAGTTCCAGGCCCCCCCTGCGAGAACTTCAAAGATATGTAGATAGAGAGCAAGTTTAGAGATTTAAAAGATTTGAGGGATACCAGGAACATTGATTTCGTGCTAAAGTTCAAATCACTCTGTTTACCTGGCGTGAGCTCTCCAGCCCCGTAATTTGTCTATACTGTTGACAAAAGTCAGGCACGATGTAGCCTCCTGTACGCACTAATGTACATCAAGTGTTACGCAGAGTAAGTGGAAAACAAACGTTACCCGAGGAGAGCAGATCATTTCCCATTTGCCCAACCTCATTGACATATCTACAATAGTATGAGAGAAAATAACTATGAAGTGTTAGTCGTCACCATATTAGTATCCTATATTCTCATTGAAAAGGAGATCGTGGTGATAGCAGTGAATAAGAAAAGAGTGCCGAAGAGTAAATTATGAATTAACAGTGATTGCAGCGCTTAGTTACAATTACACTATGTTTTAGCCTCAATTAGCAGAAATTATGCTTACAACAGAGAACACATCTGTAGAAGTAAAAAAAATTTACCCAGCTATCATATCTAACACACGAAAGAGTGAATATAGAAAAAGTGCTCACGGGCTCGAAGGCTGCTGAAATGAAGGTTTGACCTCTATGTTCATAAGGTTCTAGTGGGGTATATAAATGAACTCTGAATGGATAAATCTAAGTGATTGTGCCATAAAGTGAATACGATACCTTCACTCGGTTAGGAGAGAGACAAGTTTCGGTGGGACACCTTAGTCATGTTGTTAAAGACGTATGCTCACGTCGCTGTAAAGTAAATAGATTCATCGTAAGTATCTGATTAGCACTAAGAGAGCGTTGAATAATAAACTAAGAGTGCACTAGCCGAACCAGACTGTGTCAAAACTGAGCGTTGAGTTGCATGTAAGACGAGTCGCAAGTAATGGTATCAGGCTATGAGTTAAGAGGTATTTTACCACTTAGAGAAGAATATAAGGAAGTATAAGAGATGGATGTTTTCAGTGCCAAGCGTCGCGGACAAGAAGTACTGACCGAGTGGGGATAAGGGATGAGAACTATATTATCGAGGAGAGTGTGATCGACCGTAACTCGCTTGCACAAGAGTCACTCACGTTAGACCAGCTGATCACCAAAGCACATGAACGGCAGTATTCATTATATAGATGGTACTTCTGCCGCAAAGCGATGAATGTCCACTACAGAGCGGTTTGCGAGAGCGAAATCAATGCTGAATTGTCTAGACTAGACCATGACCGTAGACCTACTGCGTTTATGCGCTCCCTTTGCACTCGCAAAAGACACTATTGTGACTCAACTAAGTGAGGTCACTCACCATATAGGTAACTTTCATTAGTAGATGCTTCAACTATTTATTCTCGGTGCTCATGCTATATATTTCAGGCTACTAATAATATGTAGTAAACGCAATCCCATAGCATATTATATAATTCTAATTGACATTATTAAATAGTATGCACTACGAGAAGGAAGATAATAATTATAGGTATATATTGATACAAGAATCTATACTGCTTTGCAGTTAGTCCGTAAAAGCACTTCAAGATAACTAATTTACTTTGCATGTAGTAAAGTACTCACAATAAATATTATTAAATTATTTACCACACATTTTGATCCCACTACTCATTATAATATATCTTCAATAAATAATTATTGAGCCTATTGATGGGCGTACTGGCTCGTAACTATGGAGGATAATTTATATAGAAGTGAGTATTTTTGATTGAGATTCAAGACTCGTTGTATATTTTTTCGACTTCCGACTCCGATGCATCGCAGACGCTCTCCCCCTGATTTCTATCCACTAAATATAGATATATATATTAAATATAACCTGAAAATTTCATGGTAGTCAACCTAATTATATTTCCCACCGATTATTACTTCCCCCTAGATTTATTCCCCTAATGGAGTAGTATTTATGGTATATCCTCTTATGATGGATTCATATGCTCATAGAAATAGCAGGGTAGGTATATGTAACTTCAATATAACAAAATAGCTTTTCTCAATATAATTCTATATATATATAGTGATATACAGTACATCATCTCAAACTTCGTTCCTTCCTATCGTAGAATAAAACAGCTAAAGTAAATAATATTCTCACGCAGAGAAATATAATCGGCTTCAATAAGGTATTAGTATACAAATATACTCAATAATATATGACACTGAATATAGCGTAATTATGTATGGCATTTCCTGGACTTACCTCTTCCGTGAAGTAAATAGAGTGTGTATTATGTGATCTTTTTAATACTATACATAGATGTCAACCATCTTACTATATTAGTAAAAAAAAATATAACCCCATTGATCCTAACGTGAGATATGACCTCATATAATAATATATTATTAAAGGATTAAAAAGGTTTTTTGATAGTATTGCGTATACTATTAAGATATGGTGACATACTAATTATTACAAACTACTAATTATTATCTTTAAACAACTAAAAACAGTTTCCATTCTAAACTTGCTAAAAATAAACTTTCCAGTCTATATATATTATATATAGATATATATATATAATGAAAGAAGTTATAAATGAAATTATATATAGATAATGATACTTTATAATAGTATAAACATTATTTATATATAATATTATTGTATTATGTAAAACAAAAGCATTTTTATTAAGGAAGATATAATGAATGCTACATATTGTGCTATTAGTATATATATAAGTTAGTTTTGAAACTCACCATAAAATATTCATATACCCAATTTATAACTGTTTGAGATAACTAGTATGAATATTGATGCAAATAGATATTATAAGTACTGGTTTATAATATTGAAATATAATAATTAGTTATAGGATACAGTTGATATGATTTGATGTTATATGGCTTTTTTAGTTTATATATATTAATTCTTATATCTATTAATACTATAATCAAGGAAATTAATTAAGATAAATTGATTAGGTTATATTAAAATATATAGTGTAAGTGCATTCTAAAAAATTAAAAACTTTTTTTAGAGAAATTAGCAAATATTTGATACAAATATTGGTCTTAGGTAATAGAATGGGAAATAGGCAGCCCATATAGCTAAAAATTGACACATAAAAGCAGTTCATAAAATTGACATATAAAGGTAGTTTCTCTTTGAGAGTACATCCCCACTTAATGAATATATTAAGATCCCCAATTCTTACTATTCCTTTATCTTTATTATATATCTTACTATCTATCTATCATTCCATCATACTTTCCTATCTTGTTTGATTTAATTCTTACTTCTCTTAAATACCAATCCTTTAATTTCGTCTTAGTTCCTTGCTAAAATTAATGTTACAGTTAAAGTTAAAATCTTAGTTCTTTTCTAAAGTTATTGAGTCAAAGTTAGGATTGTAGGGAGAAATAGTCTATCCTATCATCTGTCCTATCTCTACCTCTGTAAATCTAAACTTACATTAGAAAAGCTAAACAACACCCTCATAGCTCATTGAACACGCTCACGTTTAAATATTTTTGTTTTACCAAATTGTTGAAGTAATGAAAAATTTTTCAATCTTTTAATCCACGTCATAGGCAAATACTGACTTTTAATGGTACATTCAGAAATTTGGATATACTTAGTATATTACATCTCTTACACTTAAAATCAAACAAAAAGACCTTCACTTGCTTTAATTTAACCATTTTTTATTTTTCTTGGCCCACCTTGAAGGCAATAAGCATTATTTAAATATTCTTCAAATATTTAGATGTTTGGGTGGGCGAATCTGCAATGAAAGTGAAATTATTAAATATAAAATTAGTAAACAAAAAATATAAATGATAAATCTGAATTCAATATAAGTCTTCCTAGTCACAGTCGTACAAAATAAGTAAATAAAATACCACTTTAATAATTTTAAATTAAGAATAAGATTCTTCCTTGTCATAGTCATAAAAATTTAAAAAATACCACTTGTAAATTTTAATTTAAGAATAAAATTCTTCTTAGTTATATAAAATAAGATAAATTAAGAATATTTATAAGAATATTTATAAGTAGCAGCATTTAAGTCTACAAATTCTTCTTAATCAAAGTCATTTCATTTAATACAATATGCAACAATGTTAAAAAGTAGTAAAATTTCATAGAACAAGAACTAAAATATAAAAAGTAATAAAGTCAAACTGAATATCTTGTTAATAATTATTAAAAATTTTCAATATAAAAATAAATGTTTTATTTAAATCCTTTGAATTCTTGCTGAATTTTAGTTCTGATTTGCATTGCATTTATTTGTGTGGAAGTCAAACTGGGATTCAATAATCTACCTGTGATAATTATATTTGCAGAGATGTCATTAATATCTCTTGGAGTTGAAAGATATCTACATCTGAAATACTGAATGGACCCCTTATATTTTTTCCTTCATAATCAGCCATATGATTGTGTGTCCTTTATAGACGTCTCAATAGACATTGTTGTAATTTTTAAATGTGTGTTATCACATGTAATTCTCCAGAGATATAATTACTTTGCTTTGAAAACTATTAACTTGATGGATGAATGTATCATTGTAAAAAAAGACAAAAATAGAACAAATTTTGTTGTCGTTATTATAAAAAAGAAAGATTATTTTTGTACTTTTGTAAAATTTTGAAAATTTCTAAATAATAATATTATAATTAGTTTATTTATAGGAAATATAAAAATCTAAATATTACTACAGATAGTTCACGCCTTATTTGGACGTCGACGTCGTCGATGTAATCAGTAAGTGTAATTGTAAAGAAAGAAAATTTATTTTGTTAAAAATATTACATATAATAGAACATTTTTTTGTAGTTTGTATTTTTGAATTTGTGAAAAAAAGGAAAAAAAAAGATTATTATCATTTAGGTTAATCATAGGAAATCATATTATCACAGACAGTACCTTACTTTGTAAACATCATCTCGCCCACCCTGGTCTTGCCTCCTCATAAAACTTCTTGTTAAATCGACGGGAGGGGGTGTTTGGACTTGCGTGCGCGGGGATGTATAGAATCAGGCACTGTTTAAGCTTGTATAAAGCTGTATTAAATTTTTCTTCCTTCTTTAATGCCGAAGCTTCCTTTTATGTTTTCATTAATTGTTAAATGTTATTAAGGTTCATGCATATCTATGTGAAATTGTTTACATATGCATCATATTTTTTGATCATTATGTTGATTTAACACTGGTTTGTATATGGATATATTATGTACACATATATGGGCTGGTGTTGATAATTCAGTAAATTATTTTTTTATGTTATTATTTTTCTGCATATTCATCTCTCTCTTTTTATTATATGAAAAATAAGGATTCGGTTTGTCTTTACTCCTTAAACCTTTATCCTAAATAGTCTTAGTCTTAGTATTTTTGAGCTACAGTAATAAATATGAAATAATAACTTAATGCTGAAAAAAATTATAACTCTCCCAGGATAGCAGGGCTAATGAAAGACCAGATCACAAAAGAGCCTTCCACACTTTTCCCATCTCTAGTCATATTCTGGTCGCAATACCACCTTTATGCTAGACTTGTCTGAAAGTGGCCAAATGGATGGTGCAAAAAAGTTTATATATATATATATATATATATATATTATATATATTATTATATATATATATATATATATATATATTAATATATATGTAAAAAAATTTATATATATATATATATATATATATATATAAACTCGATCGAATTAAGAACAAAATCACAATAATAATGACAATCATTATAATTATATAATTATAACTAATAATAATTACAAAACTAGAAGCATCAATAACTATAAGCATAATAATAATAATAATAATAATAATAATAATAATAATAATAATAATTAATATATAATAAAATAATAATAATAACCTTAATAATTAGTAATTATAAAATTTGTAGAAATAGATAGAATAAGTAAATATAAAAAATATATTCTAGAGAATAACGCTTCCATGAAATTAACTTTACTCTTGTTCTATATTGTATTTTACCTCAACAATTGAGAGCAAAGAAAACAGTAATAGAACGTAAGAAAGCAGGTTTAAAAATTAATTATTATCACAAATGTTGAATGACATCAACCTGTAAGGAACTAGCTCTATGCACCATGGATTATACTATCAAAACTACAAATAACTACTACAATAGGTATACAATAATACATGTAACGCAAAATGTTCCGCGATGTCTGCAACATAATAAAATTGATCAGTTTTAATACCATGTGACCAAAATATTTAGTTAATTTTTTTATTTTATATATATATATATATATGATAGTATATATATTAATTATATATTTATATATATATATATATATATTATATAATACTATAATATATATATTATATATATATATATATATATATAATATATATATATATATATATATATATATATTATATATATATATATATATATATATCAATATACTAATATATATATATATATATATATATATATATATATATATAATATATATATAAGCGGAATTTATTTACAAAATAAAAGAAATGAAAAGAAAATTATAATACTACTTAAAACCTCGCTATGTCATTTCAAGCTAACAATTTTCAAAACTCGATTTTTTTCACGCATTGTGAATTTCAACAGAGTTTGTTTTTAATTTTCTTATTTTTGTATATTTAATTTTATAAATAAATAATTTTGAATAATTCTTTTTTCAAAAAATATTTTTTAATTTAATTTCATAAATTTTAACAATTTTTCATTAAAAAAATTATTACTAAAAAACTTTTTAAATTCTAAATGTTAAATGATCATACAGCCGTCTACTATGGCTTTCGGGTTCTATTTTTCATTTTCCTGGACCACTTTTTTTTTTTTTTCACCCAATTTTTTGAGTTTTTGATTGGCCTTTTTTTTTAAACTTCGCATTACTCTTTTGATTTCCATATTTTCTAATTCTTACGTTTTTCGCTTACTTTTTATTCTAATGTTTTCCCTCCAATTTCGCGGTTTTTTGCTTACTTTTTTGTTGCGACTTTAAAGTGTATTGTAGCAAAAAAATGAAAAACTTCGAGTTAAGATGTTGGAGAAAAATGCTTGACAATATTAATAAATTTAGGTTACACCGAAAAAAGGGTAGAGAAATAAACGGGGGGGGGAGCAGTCCAAATCTTTGATGATTCTCCATACCTAAAATTGAAAAACTGGACACTAATTTTTAAGACGAAAAGTGAATAAACGAATCTGGAAAGGTAATTTAACGCGAATGTTCAGTTTTAATGATTCAAAATAAAATCATCAGAGAAACAAACGAGTGGGTCAAATTAGGATTAGTCCAGACTCTTACAAACTAGTTCTATATCAAAAACACATTTGACTTTTACATAAAGCCTTGTGGGCCACGATCAGCCAAAAATTGCCCTCAACCCGGAGCAACTTCAGAAGAAGAGATTAAGCTCTATATGTAGACGTCAGCATTTATCAGAAATGAACATGAAAAAACGAATCAAAATCTCAAGCCTATTTTTTATCTAAATCTGAAACGTGGAGAAGGGCGACCAAAATGTCTTTAAACAAACATAGGGAAGCTAACATTTTGTCGCAGAAGGCTTTTTCACCAAAAATACTACTTATAAATCACCAAGAATAAAAAATGTATAATGAAAGGGAAAGTTTTTGATATTGCCCCTTTGAAGTTGATAAAAAAAAGTACTTTCAAAGGCCTGACCATTACGTTGACTAACCACACTAAAAAGAGTGCTTCGTCCTAAAAGGGAAAGTTTGAGACTTATTTGAAGAACCAGTCTCATCCAAAATTGTTACGTTGATACTGCATTGTAAATGATCTCGTAGATGAAGGTCAATACCGTTGGAACTCGGAACTCAGTTAAAAGGAAAGGAGTTCTTGCAGGCAGTATATTTAATGACAAATAAGGAGCCTAGATCGAACGCACTGAGCTTTTATACACAAACAACGGGAATAAAAAAAAAGCTACTACTAGCGGTTACCAATTAGTAACTAATGAAAAAACATCAAATTTTGATAATTGATGCTAAATATAAAGTGGTACCAAAATGTAGGCAATTTAAAAATTTACATAATTAATATTGTATCTAATTAGTATGTTAATCAAAGCTATATAGTTATATTATAAAATTGATTGATGAATTCACGGATTGCAGTGTGCCGATGTCAATTACATGTTTGCAACTAGTGATTTTATTTTCATTGATTAAATTAATAAACTTTATTTCTTTAATTAGCTTCTTCGTATTACAATGTATTCAAAAACAACCAGGAAACTTTCTGATCATTTTGATATTTAAATTTAAATCTGTAAAACAAAAATAAAAGAAGAAAACAAAGTGAAAACGAAATCAAAAAATGAAAGGTCAAGATGTGACCTAAAATTGACCTTCTCGTTCAGAGAGGTCAATTATACTTGTACAGATGGAAGATTGATATGTTAAGGTCAATTTGACATTTTGATCCCCCCGGCACCCTTGAAGAAAACACAGGGCACCGAGGTGTGCAAAACTTTTATAATAGGCGAATTAGTTTCAAAATGAAAGCCTAATTTTAGGGTCTAATTATCAATAGTTCATAAAATAAAAATATACTATAGATTACTTTCAAATGTTTTGATACGAATATACCTTAATATGTACTAGTAAAACTGAGGAAAATATGAGACCTTAAAACTTTGGCAAAGAGAAGCAATATATATGCCGGTTAAGCATACCAATTTTTATATCACAAATTTGGTACAAGAATTTATTTATATATATATATATATATATATATATATTGAATATATATATATATATATATATTATATATATATAATATATATATATATATATAATAATATTATATATATATAATATATATTATATATATATATATATATAATATATATATATATATATATATATATATATATATATATATATATAATATATACACATTTAATTGGGTTCCTCTTTATATTTTTATATGAAATTTGGCACACACACTCTCCTATATGTCAATAGGTGCCTGTGTGAAGGAATTTTGTCAAAAATGAAAGGTTTTTTTTTTAGCCCCTAACCCCATTTTTAGGGGTTAAAGGCAGAGGTGGGTGCGCAAATTTTAAACTTTAGAGCGCAAACGCAAAAGCGCAAAGTGGAAAAACTTAGTCCGCAAGCGCAAAAGCGCACAATATTTCAAAAAAATTAGTCCGCAATTCAATTTTTTTTAAAAGCACAAATTTAGGAGAGCAAAAAAAATATAAAAAAATAAAGCCCAAATATTTAAAGATGAATTACTTTTAAATTTTAATTGAAAAATACAAAATATATATATATAACAAAAGATGATAAAGATTTTAATCTTATTTAATTATCTGTGATCTTCCTCCTCGCTCTCCTCTTGCATAATGAATATGATCATATTCACTTTCATAAAGATAAATTTTTAAAAATTGCTGGATGTCATAGCTGCCCTCTTTGCTCTTAGCAATCTCAAAGTCTTGACTAAACAACCTCTCCACGGTCGCTGAGCTGGGTAATGGGGTATTATACTTAATAAACAAGTCCACCCAGACCTCTTGGTATTCACACGGAAACAGGTTCCTAGTGAGAGGGGTACTGTGGTGAACATTTACCGCAGTCCAGCTATCCAAGATTTGTCCCAACTTCTCCTTCAGAGGTGTCTGCTTGATATATGGGCCCTTAAGTTTCTGAAATATTTAGAAATGGTATCAAGAACTCAAAGCTTTTTTAAGTTTCATTTGAACATTATGTCAGTGTGTTGTGAATATATATGTAATGTATAAATGTTTGTATATATATATAATAGATAATATATATATATATATATATATATATATATATATATATAATATATATATATTAATATATATATATATATATATATATATATGATAATATATATATATTTAAATTAAATATATATATATATATATATATATATATATAATATATATATATCTATAATTATTATATATATATACTATATATATATATAATATATATATATAAGAATAGTTTAGATGACTGTCAGATGAGAAAATTACATATTCCCGAACATCCTTAGAGTTTACTAAAGCATCTCTTGTTAAATATCCTGTCCGAAGTATCTAACTTTACTACATATTCAAATCAAATATTTCTAATGACTATATACTATATTATATATACCTACGTCCATCTCACCGGACTTCCCAATGCCCTAGTAGTGCTTATTATACCTCATAGTTCCATCTCCACTTACTCTCAAGTTATACGGTCATTTCACTATTGCCATCATGCCTAACTCTACGCCTCCTTTATACCGTTCTATACCGCTAAAGTACGGCTTCCTCTAGCCGGGATTTCCCCTCACTTACTCACTCTCACCTGAGTCGAGATAACTAATCACCTCCCACTTTCCCCCCATATCTACCCTCGTTCCCTTCAACACAACATCCTAATCTCTACACTCAGTACACTTATATAACTATATTATCATCCGTAGTACGCTACTTCTACTACTATACCTCCTTCTTACTCCTATCTCACCTAAAACTTGGCCTTCCACACTTTCAGTATTCTATAGTTTTCCCTACTGCACCTTCAGTGCCAGTGAAGTGGACATCGAGGTCGAAGTGAGCTTTCGATATGATGCATGAGTGTGACACATCATCAGTGCTCCCTACCGACGGCTGGTCATCCGTGGCGAGCTTTGTCTCACGTGCCCCTGAAACTATCAGCAACGCGCACTCTCTCCCGAGTATTGCAACGAGTTATGGTATTGGCACGGGCTTTGTAAGGCCATACACGCAAATCAAAATTCATTCAAAAGACTCTATCCTCGACGAGTGAAATGCCCCCCACGTTCTAATTCGCACCTTTTGCTTTCTTTGAGTTTGCCTTTTGACTGCTTTAGCAAAGTTTCATGTTACCTGCTTCTTCTGTGAGATAGTTCACACTCTTTCCCACCTGCCTCGTTGTCAGCTTTTCTGATCTTGTCCTTGACAGGTCCCTACGATGACAGATTTAGCGCCAATACGACTCCCACCGTCACAGCATATTCACTTAGATCTCTCCTCTTGTCAAACATATCAATCTACTCTAAACTAGCAAATCCAGGCGTTCTACTTTCCGCATCATAAACCGCGTCACTGTTACCCCTCTCAGTGTAGTCGCGATTTATCTAGAATATCATCTTCACATCTCATCACCACACATTTACCGTTGTGTGATCCTTGTCTCATGACCACTCATGGTCATCTTCACAGCAACACTCTTTTCTATAGAACTCGTCACTAGGGAGTTCCAGCGACGTAATCACTGTGGGTGTTTGAGAAGCAATTGCTCTTTCCAACTCGGCTTCTTAATTCTCGCAGCATGTTGTAGTTTCTCTTCCTTCCTCTGTATTCTGGTACATTCACCTCGCTACACCAACTTGGCTTTACTGTAGACTTGCTGGTATAGTGGGCTCTTTATTTAAATTGACCATCCTGGGCACTAGAGACGCGAGCTGTGAGGAATCATTTTCCGACTCCCCTTAGCAGCCAATTATTTTTAACTGCTGTTACAGTAAGATGTCTCATACTGTCACTGTTCTAGTTAGCTTACCTATATCTACTCCAGTCTTCACAGAGCTGACGAATCTTCTATGTCTGGCTCAGGTTTTTTTTGCTCTGTCACAATACCCCTGTATTCCCACTAAATTCTTTTCTCCATCCCCTCTCTACCATTTGCGCCCTCACATTACACACCTCCATCTCCTGAGCAATTCAGTGCCTCTCCTACTCTCTCTACGTTCCACATTCGTGCATAGTAGCATCTCCATCTGCTCTTTTCCAGTACACACTGCCTCAGAAATTTTGCACAGTATACCTGTATTGTATCCAATTATCCCGCAGACAACCTACCAAGAATAATCGTTGTCTTTGCTACATCTCAGTTTATCTCTCCTCTTACTCTTACATCCTCTCAGGAAGCTTACTATCCTGACTTTTTTTCAGCATTACTGATTTTTTACTCCTATCTCTCATATTCTTGACTTTCATACTACGGCTTATGCCCTACCTACACTTGACAAACTTGTTTGATGAATACTACCTGTAATATTGTTGCTTAGGACTGTGCTGGTCCTGAGATAACGATAACTACTCACTATCTATTCGAAGCAACCCGAGTCAAACACTTCGCCTTCTCTCTCTTCAAAGTACTGCAACATATTAATCCCGCTCGACCACTGTCGCTCATCCCTTTTTCTTCCCCGTCTCAGAAAAACTCCTGTTTCTGCTGTTCCCAGTCCTTGTCTCTGCGGAGCTTGTGGCCACACTACTTATGACCCTTCATATATTACACTAATTAGGTCTAACCCCATTTCAGCCCTTCCTCATTCCATTGCATTATTGCACACCACTCTAGAGATCCCTTCTTCACCTCTTTACTCGTTCAGTAGCGGGAAGCAGTGGTACCATCATAGAGTCAGGGTATCAGGCAGTAACCTTCCCGATCCCACAAAAACGTTCCATGACTTGCCACACCATCGGGATTAGTCTCCATATCGCATCATGTAGCAGAAAACTCAAGCATAGCAAATAAATATTGTCGGCACAATGATACCTTAAATACACAAACTGTAAACTTGTATTGCCGTTTCCAAAATCTCAGTAAATCTTTTTTTGTTATCGGCATACCCGGGCATTCCTTGTTATTCAGTTTTAATCCTGTTATTATCTTTAAGACACCCCGACTTTCAGTTATGCTTTCTCTACTTCCTAATCTATACACCCTTGCAAATAACAACTACAAAACACTTTTAGCGGCATAACTTAATCACACTTCATGAAGACCCTCTCTTTTCTTTTCACAACTATTTCTTTGTGCCCTATAGGACTTAGGGGAACTCGGTCTGTGAGCCTCTCTCTCTCTCTACCTCTGAGCATTGTCCATTCACCTGCATTGTGACCCACCTTCCGGCCGCGACTCTTTGAACACACTCCTTCTTCAATTGTGCCAGTGCTCACATTATAACAGCCCATCCTTGCTGCCATAAGATAGCCTCAATCCTCATACATTAATAAAATAGTTTACATCACACATCCTCTTAAAATTCCCTTTATTCATCCCCTCTTTCACCTCCTCGATTTCGAATATCACCTATAATACTTTAAATACTCTCTGATATGCTTTGAGAGTGTATCCAATTAAACGAATCTACCATTTCGACCGTCGAGATACCAATAATTCAAATAAAAAAGGCGGTCTCGGTGTGCTACCTGGTTACACAATACTGCACCGCACCTCACGTACTGAGCTTCATCAGATCATGTTTCACACTTCTAATTGCTCCCTAGCTCGACATGCTGAACGGTTTTTTTAACATTGGGAGCATTCAATCTTCCACCTGTAGAGTCTACATTCTCCTTCTATACGCCTAGTATATCTATACGCGTGTGTCCTCTTGACCACGCCAATCGGAAGTATCCATCATGTATACACACTGGTGTCCGCACTAGGCTGACGTCACCTCCCAAAGTCACTTCTTCAGACGTTGTCTTTCTTTCATGGTGGCAAGCCGGCATACGAGAGTCACATTACTCCATCTCTAAGATATACATCTTCACATGAAATATCACACTTTCAAATCGAGACTTTCACGGTTTAGACTTACTTCGTCTTCTCTTTAGAGCGAGCTGAGCATCATCTGGTTTTCACCACCCCTTCCCATTCTAAACACAACCAAGCACTAAAAAGGTTTAATTGTTAATCACAAGTAATCTAACACACATCCTCTAACGTGAAATCTGTCAACATTAATAATAATATATACAGTAAACCTAGGAAGAGTAATACTAATCAATTCACATATCTCACTTTACTCTGTCATTTATTTATTCTCATTTCTAGCTTCTTAATCACACTCGATTATTATGATTAATTATTAATCTCACTCTCTATCACTCTTTCTCCTATAATCCTGTGAGTTAACTACCTCTACTCTATTATTTATTTCATATATCATCATTAACACATTTCGTTATATAATATACTTCACCCTGATGGCTAAACCTATTACCGGTGGATTAACTATCACTATAATTAAATATAAGCTCTTAATCTCTAAAACTCTAAAAAAATAAAAAATAGAGAGTTACAAATACGTACACCTACAGAGTCATATATATTCCCTACTCTCACCCTATTACCACTATTCCGACTCATTTAATATACTAATATATATATATACTCACCTACATTAGTATTTAATATCACACTACACCTCATACCTATTTTATACGTAACTTACCCTACATACTCTTCATATCTACCCTCATGGTCCTCACTCACCAACTCCTTTACACCTATATTACACAATATACATCATTTTCTCACCCTCCTTATAGACACTTAATAGGACATTCTTGACTATGACTTCATACTATTATATATATATATATATATCGCTATCTCTATTTTCACTGCCTTCACGTTCTATACTTTCATATCTCACCTAACCACTAATACTACTCTACAGTCAATATGTACCCACTCCGACCCCCACATTGCAGTCCTTCTGCACTTCTCAAATTATATCTATCGATATAGCAGCAGCAATATTCTTTTGTGAGATACTTTATACACAAAGTGTTGGTCTTCACGCGAAGGCAAAGTGAGTGTCGACACTCATATTTTAGGTACTCAATTCACTGCACACAACCGCAAACTCACACATCTTTGTCTCACTCACAGAGCGATAATTCGCACTTTTGCGCTTCATTTCGCACTTATGCCACACCTCACTGACTCTACAGTAACACTATCAGTATTCATATATTGCACATTCTCTTACTATTATGCGTTCTATCACACTGAAATACTTGTATATATTTTCAATCTTAGGTCGTCATGCTTCTAACTACGATACGTATGCTATCTCACATCTCTATATGAATTGCATATAATATATAAATAAAAGGTAAGTGTCAATGAGTCTTGCGTTTTCCGATTGTGAACACTCGATGAGTCTCTATTCGCTAATTTGGATAGTTTTATTAATAATTAATATTTTACTTAATCAGAAATCTTTAACTCTTTGGCGGTATATCATTGTGAGTGCTACCTCGTCATTATAATCAATTACGTAAATTTACACACTCCTTGAAATCACAATAACTTCAATTCAAATTAGTTTCTTCATCCTGAACTAAGCCCTCTTCTTTAACAATATCCGCAAGATACTTTCTAATTTACCACACATTTCATACTCTACTATGCGCTACAGTGACGTTAAAACGACCTTCTTACTTATTTCCACGCTGCGCGACCAAAGTACACACTTTTCACCTAACACTTCGACTACAGGTACCTCTGTTTTTCTGTAAACTAGTAACTCCTTA
The DNA here is from genome assembly GCA_015478945.1 of Trachelipus rathkii. NCBI lineage: Eukaryota > Metazoa > Arthropoda > Malacostraca > Isopoda > Trachelipodidae > Trachelipus > Trachelipus rathkii. The sequence goes on along the minus strand of JABUQX010044132.1, from coordinate 80,733 downwards.
CCCATCTGTTCCCCATCCTTCCTAGCATCCACTTCTGTACTACTCTCTTTTTAAATTCGCATACTCAGGACAATATATTTATATCGTGTACGGGCGCAGCTGGTGAAACAGAATTTCTCACTCCACGTAATCACGAGATTAGACTAAGAGCTGATCCCACCCGTCATCTAGCGGACACGCATACACATCTACCAACTAAGACCCGCTATGCTTACTCCTCTCGTGGTTTGTTACTACTTGCTCCTCAGCCTACAACGTACGCAGACAAATTCCAGCTTATAATTCTACCATACACTCATCATACCTTTCTTTTACATCACTTCATACATTGACTCTCTTAAGAATTAGTATACTCACACTAAGAAATCTAATCTAGGCACACAATTAATGATTCCATCCTTCCTCGACTCAGTCTTTCCACCTGATCCATCTCTAAACAAAAATCTTCTGAACGGTCGTAATCCTCTACACACCATCGTAAACAATAATCTATCTGTACACCTCTCTCACTTAGGCCTACGAGAATATACGGTCGACAATGCACGCACGAATAGCGAATACACTTATCAGCTTCATAGATTAAAACTAACAGCATATATACATACTCAATCATACTTACTGTCTTTGTCTGCTGTCACATATGAGTCTATTTGACCTGAACATGCAGATATCTCACGATGAGTATTATTCATAAGCTCTCTTCACAATTGTTTGAAGGATGTATCGGTTTCAGCATATTGGGAGAGGATCGACGACTGAAAACTTATTAATGATGCTTGCTATATTGGATTACCATTTATATTGCGACGGACATTCTCTATTTTCCTACTATTGTTGTCAATGAAATTCCTTGCAGTTCACTCCTTTAGAAAGTCTTTATTGAAGATATTTGGTCCTATTCACGAGAACTCTTTTTTATTCAATCGGGTAGTTGAGAACATTAATATATTAAATTAACTAGAAATACTGTAGCAATTGATAAAAGTAATATAAGTTGAATACCATATAGATCTTAAAATAACTATAATTCCTTAATTCTAGAGATATTTTACATCGTACAATCTTCATCTCATTATCCCTCTAACACTCCGAGATCTCAGTGGAGCTCCAATTAAACATAGAAACTTATACACACTGTGCAGACCTGGTAGTCTCCATGCATTATCTTTAATCCATTCTGTTATTAGTGCCAACCAGTATCTTTAGAGATACTTCTAGTGAGCTCTCGTTATATCTTCTTTAATACTCTTGAGAGAATCCAGAATTTTCTCATTATTGATTTTGAGAGAGTTTCTCTCAGTCTTTCTCTCATGCTATTTACATTTTAAATAAGTGTAGCGCGGCCTTCCAGTTGCGATCCCTTAGAAATCTATTATAGTGAAGCTATGTAGTCCATATAGCTCATATCTACATATATTTATCAATTAGAGATCCCGCGCCTTTTTATAGATATAATTCCACATCTATTGTTGAGTCGTAAACGTTCTCCTAAGAGTTATCCTATACAATAGGTAACAGACCGCAGCGGTAACAGAATCCCGAGGTGTTTTACAATTCAATTCACAGATTGCTTCTCAAGTCTTACATGTAGTCATATCTTGTTATAACTCTAATATAGCTTAGTCTACAGTCAGTTCATCATTGTTATCCAAACATCTTATATACTGATACGACCATGAGCATACTATCAGAGTTAGCATTGTTGTTTGTGATACTGTTGGACTCCATCAACTTGTAGTAATTCTGTGCCATTCAAACTCCGAGAGAGCAGGACTAGTGAGTATACACTTGTTCGCAATGCCTTATAACCATAGTGAGGATGTGCTTCATAACCACCGAAATAGTCACATCATATATATCTCAATAATTTCGACTTCTACTCAACTAAATACGACTCACGGATTGGTTCAACAATTCTGTATTTCTTTAACTATACAGAACTACACCTTCTCATATTCTTTGATGAATAATGCTAAGACCATACAATATAAAGTATATATAATAACAACGGCTGGTATACACACAACAATACGGTCCTGAGAGAGAGCATGAGTCTCGAACAATCAATTTATTGATATGCAAGAGTCAACATTCGTACCTCTCTTACATATTTTTAACAACAATCGAACTCATTTTTAACATTTTAATATTGCAGATATCCATATATTATAATATAATCCACTTCACATCATTATTATATTTTGACTAAGCGATTTATATTACTTAATAAAATTTTCTCATTATAATCTATTACACTTAATCCATAGCATCATCAGACGTGAAACGCATCAGCTCACATAACTATTTGCTCATATTCACTACATCACTGTGCTATAACATATTGGTTCTATGTCTATTACTATAATAGACTATTCCATGGAGGCATAAAGCACTTGACTGTCATTCTATATCCCACACTAGCTTATGCATACCGAATTTAGAGAAAGTGAGAGCTTAAGTGTTTTCGTATTAATCATTCATGTTCAAGTGATATAGTTCTATATGATACACCTACTCGTCGAGTGAGCGCGAGCGTAGCGCGTCTTCTGAGTGCTAATGCACTATCTATCCACCACCTTCTATTCCCAATGCATTGCCACGGTTGTAATGGTAGCTTTAAATAACATATCCTACATACAGGAACTCGGCTGAACTTTCCTCCACACACACCACCACAACGTAAATCACACATAATTTCACATACCTTTAAAGCAAAGTTAACGTCTCACATTGCTCAAGAGTGTACACATAAGCCATCTTGCACACTATTTGCCTCATCAACACGCATGCTCGCAGCTATACATTCACTCGCTCATATGACAAATCTATTTTCCTTCACTCATAACACAATTCTGGTAAATTTGCGACATGGTTACTAACCCAACTAATTTTTTTCTAGTGTGGCTTAATAATGACTGGCAGAATTCCATCAAACACTCAACTCGAATCTTTTCTCAATACCTTCATGCCCCCTCCCTTCTCATCTCTGTTACCTCTGCACTACCTACCCTTCGAGTGGTTACTCACATCACACATACATATAACCTAACCATATCTCATCACTCCATCGCTGACCACTTAGTGAACAAACTTTAAATAGCCCCATTTGTAACTAAAATTCTCTATGCATCTTTACCATGATTATCCTCATCATCTACCCTCCCTTAACACAATACTAGGTGTATCCTCCCATAAGGGCGATGATTCATCCAGCGCCTACTGGCTCTTTCCCC
>JABUQX010044132.1:62500-72500 GCA_015478945.1 Trachelipus rathkii | reverse complement strand
AAGCTAACTGGACAGAATTCACTAACCATATCGAATCCCTTATAAACCCTACACCAATACATGACATAACAACATTAAACACCTCCATCATTCACGTAAACAACACAATCAATCAAATCAGCCAACTCTTTACATACTAGGGTCACAGAAAAATCCTACAATCCTACAACTACCCCCGAAATCAGTCAACTTATTAAACAAAAAACTCCCTCCAAAACTCAGACCATACACCACATTAACCACTAACCAAATAACTAACCCTAAACACTCAGATTTCAAATCTCATAACCACTAACACTACTAAAAGTTTACAGAATACCTACAAAACAACATCTCACACATAGATAATAAGAAAACCTGCAGGTTATCAAAAAAACTAAACAACTCACAAAACAAACCCCCCTCCCTCACATGAATCCCCATCCTTGCCGACAACTCCCTCCCTCCCTCAAAACAACAAGCAGACAGCCCTAGCAAAACACTACGCTAATATCTCCCGTAAACCAAATACTCACCCCATTAATAGGTTAACAAAAAACAACTCAAAAAACTTCCCTCAGATCAAAACCCTCCACCTCCTATTACAACCAACATGATATCAGAGACAATCAAAACCCTTAAATCACCAGCAACAGGACCAGACTCGATCTCAAACTTCCACCTGAACACCTAGGAGAAAACAATTTCTCCTCATCAACAGGAAATCTTTAACAAAATCCTGGACAACTCATTATATACCCCGCAATATGGAAACAAGCATTCATTATCCAAAAATTGAAACCTAAAAAAGACCCCAATCTCCCATCCCTTCTATGCGCCCAATCTCTCTTCTGTCCACCCTATGTAAACTGCTGGAGAATCTAATATTAAAAAAAATTATCCCCACACATCACCCTCCAAGAATTCCAACGGATTTAAAGGCAATCATTCAACAACAACAGCCCTCAACCTCCCTCACACAACACATAATTAATGGCTTCAACCAATTCCCATCACACAGATCCATACTTTACAGCCATCGACATTAAAAAAGCCTTTGACACTGTCCCAACATATATCCTTATACAAAATTCTTCAATCCCCCCTAGAAAACAATGATAAAAAGTGTGCTTTTCCAATTTCCTTATACCATAACGATATGCATAAGTCCTTTCAATAAGAACACCCTCTGCACACTCCATCAAAACTGCAAAACGCGTACCACAGGCGCCATTCTCTCTCCATTCTCTTTACACTTAACAGGCAGATCTGCCCACCCCTACCACCAATTCGACCAAACTAATTACTTCTTACGCAGACGACATCAGTCTCATTTCCCAACACCCACTTGTAAACACAGCCACCCGCACACCCAAGAATTACCTACAATTAATTAGAAACTTGGCCTGTACTCAAGTAAATAGAATGAAGCAGCTCCCCCCTTAATCCTCCATACCCTCCTAACAACTGAAACCGCCACCATCCTAACTCCACCCAATAGTCTACTTGAACAACAACCCCTTCCCCCTAACAACAAAACCAAAAATATTAGGACTCACTTACGATACACATATGACTTTCTCCCCCCACATCGACCAAATTACTTCCTCAACCCAACGGAAATTAAACACCCTCCGAACTCTCCCCCAACACAACTTCAGCGACAGAAAACACAACCCTTACCAACAATCTACAAAACAACTCCTCAGAACTAATATAAACTATGCCTCCCCTGCATGGTTCTCAGCACTATTGTGGTGAGCTGCCCATAGGGGCAGTTCTTTTTTTTTGTTTGTTGTATCATATTTTATAGGTACCATATGATGTATATCTTATATTCTTTGGGGGGTATATTTCATATGTACATTATATTATATCTTATATTCTTTGGGGGGTATATTTCATATGTACATACGTATATCTTATATTGCTTTGGGGGGTAATTTTTAATTTTGTCATGTATGAGGGTGTTTATGAAGGGGGAGAATAATTGTGTTGCTGTGAGTGATGGTGTCCTGACGCCAACGAGTAGTCTCTTCATTCTCTTCCCTTGGTCTTCTATTTCGCTGCATCCATCACTCTTTCACTCTGAATGAAATAAATGTGAATGATTGTAGATTATTGTTAATTAATTGATGTTTTATGTATATATTTCGTCTTTCCGTAGGAATTATTATTTAATATTTTCTTTGAGATTTTGATTGTTTGAAGTGAAGCTAGGTGGAGATTTTGGAAAATTTGTTGATTGATGGTTCCTGCCTGTAGATTAGTTCTGGGAAATCCCTTTTCTTTTTGATTGGAATCCTTTCTGTCTGTGGAACGGGTAATTATTTTTCTTATTATTTTCATTATTTCATTATAGGTATATTTCTTTGGACTTAGTAGATTTTATATTTTAAAGGTTTGAAGATTCTAGCTCTGGTGCATGGGATCCTGTAGTGTATGGACGGTGGATCATTAATGACATAGATGATAGATGGTATGGTGGCAAGCGTTTGGTGATCTTTCTTGAGGATTTAGGATCTTTCTATGGTAAGGGTCCCTATTTGTTTATTATTGGTTTAATGATTAATGGAATTTATGATTAATATTATTATGGCTATTATTAATATTCTCATTTTTATTTCAGTATTTCTATTCTTTTATAAGTAGTAAGGTAATAGAATGTTGTTTTTGTTTTAAATTTGCAGTTTGGTAGTGTATACCGTCGTTCATTTCTTTTGGTGAAGGTTTGATGCTGTCTGTGGGACCGTAGAAGTAGAAGTATCGGTGTGAAAAAAAACTGGTCAACACCATTGGCCAGGTAGCTATTAAGTATTATTTTTGTTTGATTTTTTTCTTATTATAAAATTTTTTTAATTTAAATAATTGAGTTTTGAATTTGAATTTTTTACATTTAAAGTTTTGAATTCTGAATGATTGATTTGTTTAAGCTTTGTTTTGATGTTAAAAATTGATTGATAGAAAATTTACTTTACTTAATGATATTAATTGTTTTAATTTATTATATTATAATTACTTATATAGTTCATTTATCATTATCAGGATTTCTGTATTCATCATTTACCTTATTATTTTCATTTACCTTATTATTTTTATTTATTTATTTATATGTCACGTTAGAATTTGTTAATTTTTTTTCATTCCAGTTTTTTTCCTTTGGCTGGTCTTGCGTCTGTTTTTTATTTTTTTGGGACTTCGTTTTTATCCAGACTTGGAGCAGTTTTGTCCGCGGCTGTATTATTTCCCTGTGGCCGGTTATCCGTATTTCCATGTGGCTGCTGTAAATTATTGAGGCAGCTGTATTTGACAATTAGGTACTGGGTTACCGAAAGAACTAAATGGTGCTGTACACCTTGAACTCAGCGGTGCGGTACACCAAATTTTGAAATATTGGTAAATCAGAAATAAAAATAAATTGATATTTGATATTTTGAAAAATTAAAAGATTGACAATAAACAAGACAAGTGTAAGAAATAAATTTGAACTTTGAAAATTGAAGAAAACTGAAAACATGAACGCGGAAATTAAAATAAAAAGCTGGATAATTGAAAATGAAAATAAAACTTAAACTTCATAGGTTGACCATTTAAGGGTACCATTAATCGTTGAATGTAAGACTACTTAAATTGAAAAGTAAAGAAGTGTAGTACCATAACCGGTACCATTTATACGTGAAAACCTTTTAAGCCAGTGGGGCTACCAAAGGACAACAAAAGTTATGAACATTTAGTGACGGTTACCAAATTTGAAATAAACTATTAGAAAAAACAACTAAAACCATTTGACAATTTAATAATTGACAGACAATTTCGTATATTAAAATTTATTTAACTTTTTATTGAATCTATCGTTTATTATTTTTTATAAATATTATATGTTGTAGATGTTGTAGGTATAGGTGTGGTTTGTAATATATTGTAATATGGTATATTGTAATACCTGGTGGTGGAATTAGTAGGTGCGGTAGTTTATTTATATTGGAACAACGTGTGTAAATTTTATTGTAGTAAGTAGTAGGTGGTATCAGATCAGGATACTGTGTGTAAAATTTATTGTAATTATTAAGAATTATTAAGTATTAATAGTAATAGTATATAATATTGTATAATAAATTAAGGTGTATGTGGGTTGTTTACTTGTTTTTTTTGTATCCCCAATATCAATCCTGGAAGACAGCCTCACGCCTTTCTTGATTTCAATTATTGTAGCTCCGGCTTTTATTTCTTATAGTAAAATCCGCTACATATTTGTGGCGCCCAACGTGGGGCTGTCTCGAAGGTTAGGTGAGGGGTGCAATAGCAATAGTAGTAATAGTAGTGTAACGTAGTGTAAAGTAGTATTAAGGTAGAAAGTAAAGTAGTATAAAGTAGCAGTGTAAAAATGGCCACGATTGAGGAAATGCGGGTGGAGTTAGAAAGGTATAAGGAGGCTTTGCGCAAGAAAGAGAAGGAGAATGAAGAGTTGATAGAGAAAATGCAGGAGAAAATATTTTATTGCCTTTCAGTTACTCTTCTTCGATTTAAAAATGAGAAAACCATATCAACATGCTAAAGAAAACCATTAATAAATACATTTTTTAAAATATTTTATGCATGGTTTTTTTTATGGTTAAACCATTGGTTTTTTTATGTGGTTTAACCAATGATTTAAACCAAATGGTTTAAAACCATCACATATATATATATAATAATATAATATATATATAATATATTATATATATATATATATATATATATAATATATATTATATATAGTATATATATATATATTATATATATATATATATCTAATATTTACTATTTGTATATATAGATTATATAGATCAGTTATGGATGAACAAGATGTTATTACACAGCTAAAGAAAAAACCTTTTGGGTCACTCAAGTTTGAGAATAAACTTTTGATCGTCAAGAACGGACGTCCTTGCCCATCATTGAAGGATTTAACTGCAATTGTTAGGGAGAAAAATAAATCATACACCAGGCATTTTACAATCTCTAATTATGAGAACCATAATTGGCTATGCGGAAGTCAGAGTTTACTAAAATTGTTTTGTTGGCCTTGTCTTCTCTTCTCAAAATCCGCATATACTTCTTGGGTGTCAACTGGATTTTCAAACCTAAGCGGTCTTTCTAGATCGGCTAAAGCACATGAGAACTCCGAAAGTCACCTTCAGTGTGTAATGGATTTGTACGCCTTCGGTAAAGAAAGAGTTGATGAAGGATTAGACAAAACCCTGAGAGTTAATAATAGTCTACATAATCAAAAAGTTAAAAAGAACCGTGAAATTCTCAAGCGTTTAATTGATGTTACATGTTGCTTAGCAAATCAGGAATTGCCGTTTCGAGGACATGATGAAGGGAAAACATCTTTAAATAAAGGTAACTACATAGAAACTTTGAACCTTTTAAAAATCTGGGATCCATTACTCGCGGAACATTTTCAGACTGCTACAGTATTTAGAGGGACCTCGAGTGACATTCAAAATGATTTGATTAGTACTATTAGTGAAGTTGTAAATGAGGTTATTTTCCGAGAAATAGAAGAAACTGATTTTGTAGCTATCATGTTGGATGAAACATCGGATATTAAAAGTAGATCGCAATTGTCCACGGTTCTGAGGTATGTGCACAAGGGTGATAATTCTATAAAAGAAAGATTTATCAGATTTAATGATGTCAGTGCTGACCGAACAGCCGATGGACTATTCTCTCACATTAAGAATATTGTCAACGAATATAAACTAGCCGATAAGCTCATTGCTCAAACATACGATGGCGCCGCTGTTATGTCAGGTCATGTGTCGGGCTTACAAAAGAAAGTTCTAGATGAGTACCCTAAGGCTCTACATACTCATTGTTACGCTCACGTATTAAACTTGGTTTTGGCTCAGGGCATGAATGAAATTCCTGAGTGTAACTTATTTTTCTCCACTTTAAATGGAATTGCAACATTTTCATCTCATTCTAGCAAAAGGGCCTTTGCAGTTCAGGAACATCTTAAAAAGCATATTCCATCTTTTGCTCCAACAAGATGGTCTTTTACTTCTCGTTTGGTTAACACCGTTGATAGTTATTGGAAACCAATTACTGACTTCTTCTCAAGCATTTATGAAAACGATGATGACCAATGGAATGGACCAGACAGGTGCACAGCACATGGATACGTTGATTTCCTGAAAAATTTTGAAACAGTTTTTCTTTTAAATTTATTTTCGCCTTTATTCTCCCAATCGGACATATTGTTCCAAATTTTGCAAACGGAAAATATAGATATTATGGAATGCCTTAACTATGTAAAAGACTTCCACCAATATTTAAAAAACTTTAGGCAGGGTGTTAATCATTGTGATAAATGCCAAAAGAAATTATTGGACAGAATAATTTTAGAACAGGACAAGTGTGATAAATGTGAAATTGTTGGGTTTCTTCCACTTTGGGAAAAAACTGTATCTATGACGGGTTTACCCAAAAATAGGAGACGCGAAGATTTAGATAACTTGTCACAAGAACAACGATATCGCAGACTTTATTTCTCCATTATCGATAATTTAACATGTCATTTAACCACTAGATTCACTTCGCTCCAAAACTTAACATTTTTTGAACTCTTGAATCCTAGGAAATTTGAAATTTTTGCCCGAAAGAATGCTTTTCCCGAATCTCTTTTCGACAATTTAGGAAGAGTTTACCCAAACGTTTTCGATTTGTGTGGGCTCAAAAACGAATTAAACGTATTTTATAGAACCACTACTTTCCAAGGAAAATCCCCACACATATTAATTAAATTCCTAACAACAGAAAATTTGCACCAGCCCTTTAAAGAGATATTTAAATTGGCGAAATTGATTTCAACCATACCCGCGACGACTGCATCAGTGGAACGAAGTTTTTCAGCTCTCAAAAGAATACATACATACAAAAGATCCACTCAGAGCGAAGATCGTTTGAGTAATCTAGCGTTATTATCAATTGAAAAAGAAGTATTGGCATCGCTAAGAGAACAAGAAAATTTTTACAACATGGTGACCGAAAAATTTGCCACAAGAACGCGAAGACTGGACTACATTTATAAGTAAAGGGGTAAGAATATATATTATATATATATATATATATATATATTAAGTATATATAGTATATATATATATTATATATATATTATATATATATATAAGTATATATATATTATATATATTATATATATATATATATATATATATATATATATATATTATATATATAATATATATATATATATATATATATATATATATATATATATATATATATATATATATATATATATATATAATTGACGGAATAGGTGAACCTGGAAACTGTAGCGGGATGACATGCTGCCCAAATTCCCACGCCTCGCCACTGCATAATATATTATATATATATATATATTATATATAATATATATATATATATATATATATATATATTATATATATATATATATATATATATATATATATATATATATATATATATATATATATATATATATATATATATTATATAAATCCAGAATGACCTCGAGTAGTTGGTGCATCACCCTACCCGTATCCATATTCATCTTGGAGAAGAATCCAACATTCTAGATCTTTTTCTAACCTCTAATCCTTCTCCTTATTCTGTTAAACTTTCCTCTTCTGGGTTCCTCCGATCACCTTCTTATCTTTGTAATCTATATTCTGTTCTATCACTTCAAGTCTTCCGCAGGTAAGACCACCGCATATGGCAAAGAGACGTTTTTGGCACATCGGTTCCGCAAACTTGTCAGACTTGGGTCATACTTCTTCGACTTCCCACGGAATGACAACTGCTTTCGTAAGAGGGGGGGGAGGGGGGTCATTCGTTGTGTGCAGAATGCATAACCGAGGTGATTTTATCATTCTAGAATGGAGGCGTATATTCCATATTCTTTCCCTTCAACTAAACCTAATAAATACCTAATAAATAAGTCTTGGTATAACTGTGCTTGTTCTCGCGCTATTATCCACAGGGACACTGCCTTCAAGAACTACCGTCGACGTCAAACTCTAGGAACACACGCAGCTTATATTTCATCCCCGAATAATGCAACATCTCTTCTTCATAACACTAAAAACTATTTTTCTCAGAAGAAAATGCAATGATATTTTTTGTTCATCTTCCTCATCCTCTTTTTGGCATTCTGCAAAGAGTGTCAATTCTAACTTTGTTTCTACCTCTTTCCCTCTTCTGACGGAACAACAGCCATTATGTCTTCAACTAAAGCTGAACACTTGGCTCAAAACTTTTGCCTCAAATTCCACTTTAGACAATTCTTCAACTAAAGCTGAACACTTGGCTCAAAACTTTTGTACCAAATTCCACTTTAGACAATTCTTTAACTAAAGCTGAACACTTGGCTCAAAACTTTTGCCTCAAATTCCACTTTAGACAATTCTTCAACTAAAGCTGAACACTTCGCTCAAAACTTTTGCCTCAAATTCCACTTTAGACAATTCTTCAACTAAAGCTGAACACTTAGGCTCAAAACTTTTGCCTCAAATTCCACTTTAGACAATTTCGGAGCTATTCCTACTCCTCCACCCCCTCCCAACTCTTTTATTACTACTACTTTTGCAACTTCTTCTAAAGATTCTATTTCTGCTCGCTCTAAACTTAACTCTACTGGTGATTGGATTTCGCATGGTATCTTAGTGACATAATTTTTTATAATTTGGCTTAATAAATTGCATGTTAGCTAAGTGACTAATTTGTATATATTAACTAGCATGTTGCATGTGTTATTCAGGGATTAGGTTGGTTATTTGCATGATGTGAATTTAGACCTGCGACTGGCCATTTTAAAGGGAATGGCAACAATAGGCTACATCTTTTAGACTGAGACAGTCTTGATAGGCCCATGTGACTTCTAACTGTCTATTTTATTAATGTTTCAAGAAAAGGAAATGGGCCTATGTAATTCAATGTACTAGAAAAAACATCTTAAGATGAAAGGTTGCCTTTGCATTACTCATTAACAAATCTACATTGCAAGATCAAAAGATCAAAGCTTACGTAGCTCTTTTATCCGAGTTGAGATATAGAGGAGAAACTTTCGGTACGCTTAATACACTAATTTAAAAAAAACAAAAAAAAAATACAAACCGGTAACTCTCTCTTCTTCCTTGGCGATATGATTCTCGTCTATTTTGTTCGGATTCTAATTCTGGGCTTATTTCTGCCAATGTAGCATCGGCTAAATCTCCCCCAGAAATAAGGGAAGGAAAACGTCTTAGAAGTCGATTACGCCTATTAAACCTTATTTCCCTTCTCATATTATGAGGATTTTCAAGACCAGAATTAATCTGCGACCCTAGAAAAAATATAAGAATAACCTTTAATTGAAATTATACAAAATGAATTAATAATAATAATAATAATAATAATAATAATAATAATAATAATAATAATAATAAAAAACCACTTTTGAATTCTTGGAGGGAGTAGGGGTATCCAAAGGGGAGTCTAACCAGCCAAGCGCTGTCCTATCGGTTCCGTGTCCGTTATTTCTCATAGATTTTTGTAGAGGGGGTAGGGAGTTCGGGGGCTCGCGTTTCTAGGTAGTGATGTTAAGAGTCTGCGGGTTATTTGAGCATGTATATTGTATTTTTGTTTTGTTTTCTAAAAAAATCAAAGAAATTAGGATCTTGTAGAAGCTTTGCAATCGACTCATAATGGAAAATTAGGTGCATAACAGTAATTAAATTTAAAAAGAATATAGGCTATATTAATATAGGGATGAATTAATATAGTGAATTAAAGGAGTACACCAGGAATGAACCCTTCATGTTGTTAACATTCCTTCAAGATATGATACTGTGAACCTCTCCCCCCCCCCCCCCCCACCACAAGAAGAAAAAAAATTTAATCCACTGGCAACACCCCAAAATTTGTGTTTGTTCCAGCTTCACATCCCTACTCGATATAATGGTAAATACTTTGCAGAATATTTTTTGGAATCTGAGAAAAAAAATGAAGA